>WNWK01003062.1:7500-100000 GCA_009830355.1 Cherax destructor
CAGCTAGTTTTCTGTTCCAGCGACTCAGCGCTGCTGTTCAGAGGGGTAATGCATGCTGTATTTTGGGCATGCGCCCCAGCTTCGAGGAGCTGGATAAGATTTTCGCATTATAATCAGTGACAAACATGTAACAATATGTACTAGACATGTATCTCTCACACCTCGTGTACTGTATATGCCATCTTTATATCAACAATGTATCTCTTAAATCTTTTGTACCATATTATGTAATAAAATATACCTATTGGTAAAAAAAAAGAATGGAAAGATGGGTGGTAGGAGAAGTGGAATATTCAAATGATTTCAGGAAGAAATTAAAATATTCTTCCTCGAAGCCTTTTATCCACTTCTCCGAGGCTATGGGTCCCACAATTTGTACCAGAGGTGGACCCCATCCTATATATATATATATATATATATATATATATATATATATATATATATATATATATATATATATATATATATATATGCAATAAGATCACAGTGAACATGTATTATCACAATATGCAGAACAACCACTGAAAAATAAGAACAAGATTACACGTTGCGGTCAACTTGAGATACATTCAACAAGTTAAAATCTTAAAACGTGGGTAGAATATAAGCTGTGTTTGACAAGTAATTGACTACCTACCTACATCATAAAAAGGTCAGGTGTTGTAAACTGACAACGAGGTGTAATCTCGTCCTTGTATATAGCTTTCTGACTATGGAATAAATACTCTTCTCCAGGCTGAGGGACTGACCACCTCAAAACTAGATCTTCAAGGGTGATGGACTGATTACATAGTCTTCACATCTCTTCTGCTTCTACCAACTTTTCTTTTCTGTACTCGACTGAAGAAGCCTACTGTGTAGGCGAAACGTTTCGAAATAAAGATACCTAACTGTTGCATATGTGTCTTACCTAACAACCTGTCGGTATTTTATACCTTTTTAATATTAATTTACCTTTCTGTTGATCTTATAATTTTACAGTTCTTTGATAGTGTGAGAAATCACGAAAGCGCTTGGAATTTCAATTTTTTCACAGTGGTTATTCTGAACATATATATATATATATATATATATATATATATATATATATATATATATATATTTAAGTACCAACGAAAGAGTGGTATTGATCAATAACACTGCGACAGCCAAGAATTCGAAACCATGATGTTTTGGCCCAACTCATGGTGAGCTAAAACCACTTGACGCTCTAACTCACAGGACCACTAAATCCTACAAGAATCACGCACCCAGCAGAGCTAGGTGTTTTACCGTGATTCGAGGACATACGGTGGTGTGGGTGTCTCTGAGCTAATTTCATTCTCTCCGTTGGTGTACTAGCCTCAACAAGCAGTATTTTATATTACTGTACCCACAACTATATGTACACGTGTGGCAACTGTGTGGGGATGGGAAGCAGTAAGTGGATGTTAGGTGACGACCAATCCCAATGTGGGTAAATTATCTTTTTGGCTAAGAGTAGTAGCGTTATTAGGAATATAGTAACAAAAGGGATAGTAGTAGCAGCAGCAGCAGCAGTAGCAGTAGTAATAATAGTAGTGAAGATGGGAAAGCAGAAAATAGGCAGCTGTAATAAAACACAGAGGGAACAGTAATAACTAGGCATAAAGAACAGTAATGGGTAGTAACAAAGGTAGTAGTAGCAGCAGCAGCAACAGAGCAGTAAGCAACAACAGTAGCAGCAGCATTGAAAGCAGCAAAATAGGAGCAATAGTATAGAAAACAGCAGCAGCAGGAACAGTAATAACTACATAACAACAGTAATCAAAGTAACAATAGCATCAGTAGCAGCAGTAATAGCAATAGTAGCAATAACAGTAACACCAGCAACAGTAGCCAGCAACATGCAATAGTAGCAACAGTAGAGTAGATAGAATAGTAGTAGCGCGTTAATTCGAAGGAAGCTTAACCAGGCCGGGGTTTAGGAATGTATTAGAGAGCCAGTAACACCGTATCCACGAAACCTGCACACATCAGTAGCACCAGTAATAGCAGTACCTGTACACACAGCGGTAACCACCAGCGACAGTAAACCACCAGCAGACCGTACACCACAGCGGTACTCACCACATAGCGGTATGAACAGTCGGTACCTGTTACCACCACCAGGGTACTGTTACATGCGGCCACTGGTTACGGACCACTACCAGCGGTACTGCCTGCCACCCAGCGGTACCTGACCACCACCAGCGGTACCTGACCACCACCAGCGGTACCTGACCACCACCAGCGGTACCTGCACCACCACCAGCGGTACCTGTACCACCACCAGCGGTACCTGTACCACCACCAGCGGTACCTGCACCACCACCAGCGGTACCTGTACCACCACCAGCGGTACCTGTACACCAGTACGCACACCAGCGGTACCTGTACCACCACCAGCGGTACCTGCACCACCACCAGCGGTACCTGCACCACCACCAGCGGTACCTGCACCACCACCAGCGGTACCTGTACCACCACCAGCGGTACCTGCACCACCACCAGCGGTACCTGCACCACCACCAGCGGTACCTGCACCACCACCAGCGGTACCTGCACCACCACCAGCGGTACCTGCACCACCACCAGCGGTACCTGCACCACCACCAGCGGTACCTGCACCACACTCAGTATCTAAGCATAATATAATACCATTGATTGTTAGGTAATACATATATCATGTGGGTCTTCAAACTTAAATTGTCAAAATATTGGTCATAAGATTTGAAAAAAGAAATCCGTGATAGAGACTAAACAAGCTCAGAGTCATGATCAGTTCATCAAAGTTAGCTGGAAATAACCAATTTGGTTTCTGAATTGGATTAAAAGTTAAAAATTTGTTGGGTGGTGCTGGACCTAACCCACATTTACCACCACTTCAGCCTCTACTTAACACTCATTCACATTTACTACCACTATCAACCACTACCACAAATACAACCACCAATCACCACCACCACCACCACCACCACTACCACCACCACCACCACCATCACCACCACCACCACCACCACCACCACCATCACCACCACCACCACTCACCACCACCACCACCACCACCACCACCATCACCACCACTACCACCACCACCATCACCACCACCACCACATGCGCAACACTGAGCAGCAGATTTTTTTAACTAAGCGTTAAACCCTTATGGACTTAAAGCTTAAACCCATATGGGTTTAACGTTTTGTTATAATTATAATAATAATTCAGTCGTATACAGAAGCAGCTTTTTAGGGTATTCAGTCCCTTAATCTTGATAAAGTGGTTGCTCCATTTGCCCTGATACAAGACTTTTAGACCCTTACCCATGATAAATGTCTCTTCTTACTCTAGATAGAAGACGTTCACTTCTTTTTGATTTATAACCTTAGTCCCTTACTCTTGATAGATGTCCCTTACTCTTGATAGATGTCCCTTACTCTTGATAGATGTTCAACTTCCTTAACCTTGGTCGATCTAAGGCAGAGTCATGCAGATGGAGACTTAAATACTGCAGCCATTGGTATTGCATGCTATTAATATCATGATACTAGTCTGACACAACAACACCCAAAGCTTGGTACACTGGACGTCTTCTAACTCTGTATTGCCAACCACTTGTTAAACTTATGGCATGGTGTACTTCCATTAGCGGGTCCCGCCCACCTGTGCTGTTGTCTTTAACTGCTACACCTCTCCTCTTCCTCCAGTATATAAATTTCCATCTGCATGCTGTTGCATTAGATAAATCAAATCCTTCTTTCAAAATTAAAGGACTAAATGCCTTCTTTCAGGGCTAAAGGACTAAAGATCTTTAAATTACTTCTCCGCTTCTTCCACTATCTCTAGTAAATCAGCCTGCTGCGCTGGTGAAATGTTTCATCAGTACAGTTACCCAGTGTTGCACATGTCTCATTAACATGTCGATATTGTATACCAATCAGTGTAATGTTACAGTAGTATGTACCTCCCTCACAAGCCCGCCCACTCGCACACCCCCACCCCTCCTGCCCGCCTCCCTCCGCCGCCCACACCATGCTACACATTTACTGCTGTATCTGCCTATTATGGGAGGCCAGTAAACTTTGCCAGGCAGGCTACTAGGCGGAAGTCCCCCGGCAGTTGTAGCCGCCATGGGGAGGGGCGGAGAAAGTGTCACCCAACGCGGAAGAAAAAAGAAAGTATCAGCTAAAAGGGAGAGTAAAAAAAAAATTGTGTCAAATATCAGATGGGAAGAAAAGGTGTCATGAATAGGAGCAGCAAGGAAAAGGTGCGACCGAACGGAGGGTAAGGAAGAAAAATATCACCCAAAGGAATAAAGAGATGGTGAGTCATCTAAAAAAAAAGTAATAATAGGTGTCGCCGAACGGAGAATAGGTAAGGCGTCACCCAGCATAGGCAAGAAACGAAAAGGAGTCACCCAACAGAGAAATGAGGGTAAAAATAAATACCCAACTTATAACGTATAGAATATAAAAAAGATGTGTTGGATAAACAGTAACAAACTATTCTCCCCAACACCCTTCTTACCCCCTACCCCCTGTTCCCCAAAAGCCTCCTTCTTCCCCCTTCCCCCTCTTCTCCCAGATCTTAAAATTGGCCTATCAGGGGGGGGGGAATTTGGATGCTGAGATCACATCTAGTGAGCTGGGTTTCAAGGCTATTCAACAGATTTACAGTTATTAGACGGAGGCGGTTCCCGCACAGCGTATGTCAACGCCCAGGGACTTTATGGCAAGGGTCCGGGACTTACGGCAACGCTCTGGTAGTTACGACAATGTTCTAAGACCTACTGGGCAACTTGAAAGGGACTTGTGACTACCTTCCGTTGAGACTTACGTCGGCGTTACGGGACATGTGTCAACGTCTCTAGATACTTGGCAACATTTCCTGACTTGCAACATTGTCTCGGAACATATGGCAACGTATCTGGACTTATAATAGCGTGTTTGGACGCATGGCAACGCATTTGGGCTCGCAGCAGTGTATCTGGACTCGTGGTAATGCAGACCCACAGAAGCGTCTTAAATCCGGATGTAATTGAGAGAGAGAAACAGATCTTTCACATGTTATATCTAACTAGTTGTGTGTTCTTCAAGGACGAACCCCTTTTCTTCTCCACCATAACTTTTTTTTTACTTCTCTTCCGCCCATCTTCCCTTCTATTTCCCCCAACCCTCCCCAGGATCGACACGTGTGTCGAATGCCGAAAATTTAATTCGACCTCAGAGCCTTACCCTTACTTGGTGGTGTGTTGGGGGGAGAGAAAAGAGGGATGTTAGTGGGTCGAGAGACATAAGGGAAAGAAGGGAGGGTAAGAACGGGAGGAGAAAGGGGTGGGTGAGAGGGATTTGGATGGGAAGCGAAGAAGGGACGGGAAGGAAGACAGGGTGAGAAAGAAGAAAGGAAATGACAGAATAGGAAGAGAGATAGAGAAAGACGGGGGAGAGGCGAGGAGAGGATAGTAAGCTGTAGGGAAAATGCGAAGGCACCAACACCAACACAAAACTACCACCACCAACATGAACAACAACACCACCAACAACGTCAAAACCACCAATACAAACACCAACACCACTAACATCAACACCAACACAAACACCAACACACTACCTACAACAACATCAACACCACCAACACGACCATCAACACCACCACCATCAACACAAGCACCAACAACATCGTCATCACCACCATCAACACAAACACCAACACTAGAATAATGAAGCAGAAAGACCGAAATATGGGAAACTACTCCCTTCTACTCCTTCACAATCTCTTAACAACAATTTCTTACACTTAATGCTGGATTATCAAGGTGTACCACGGGACCTCAAAAAGAACATAAGAATAGAGTAGCACTGCAACAGTGCTACCCTGCCCATACTAGGCAGGTCTAACTCACACCTATCCCCACACCCACTCAAGTACCTGTCTAATCAATGACTCTACTTGGGAGTTTGTTCCACTCACCTGCAACTCTGCCGAACCAGTGCTTTCCTATATCCTTCCTAAATATAAATTTCTCCAACTTAAACCTTGTGAATGTGTAACTTAACTAGAAACTAGATCACTCCACTAGTAATTTACGCGTTTAGCGTATCTACCTTAGTGGACTACTATGCAAGCGCCACTCAGCACTGCCCAAGGGAACAGACTTCTCGTCACCACTGGGCAACCCACTTAACCACCTAAATACTTGCGTCCTATTACACGCTTGGTATGATCAATAATGATTAATCTTAATAGTCAAGGATTACAAAGTAAGGGATAGCATATAGCAGTCTAGTAAATCTTGTAATTACTATATGAGTATAGAATTATAAATTCCAAAATGATCTTTTACATGCTAATTCGGAAACACGATTAAGGTGAAGGTAATTATACTAATACCAGAGGAATTATGAGTTGGGGGAATTAAGGGGAGTATGTCTACTACACTGAGTGAATACTCATAACGTTAACACCAGCAAAAGCGCCATCTGTGGACCAGTGTGATGAATTTTGTGGACCAGTGTGATGATGAATCTTGTAGACCAGTGTGATGATGAATCTTGTGGACCAGTGTGATGATGAATCTTGTGGACCAGTGTGATGATGAATCTTGTGGACCAGTGTGATGATGAATCTTGTGGACCAGTGTGATGATGAATCTTGTAGACCAGTGATGATGAATCTTGTGGACCAGTGTGATGATGAATCTTGAGCACCAGTGTGATGATGAATCTTGAGAACCAGTGTGATGATGAATCTTGTGGACCAGTGTGATGATCAATCTTGTGGACCAGTGTGATGATGAATCTTGTGGACTAGTGTGATGATGAATCTTGTGGACCAGTGTGATGATGAATCGTGTGGACCAGTGTGATGATGAATCTTGATAACCAGTGTGATGAATCTTGTGGATCAGTGTGATGAATCCACGCAAGACCAGCTCTGAAGATGTCATTCACTCCACCCCTCTAGCTAAGTCCAGAGAACGAAGGTCTAAGTTAGGTCCTCTCACTCAGTCAGGTCCCAAGACTAAAGCTCTAAGGTCCTCTTCACACCAGTCCATCCTGACACAGTCTCTCTCGAAGTCTCTCTGCTCGAGCTTCCATGCCTCTTCATACATCCCCTTCCACATCCTATTCGGAAAGTCACGACGACGAGAATTTAAGACAAATGTTCGGCTTAGTGGCTGGAATACCATGACACGGGACGGGACTTGAGGATTTGCACGCTCCGAGGCTCTAACTTTCCTTACCACACGAACTATTTTTTTTTTTTTGAGACTGACTGATTACCCAGTTCAACATAACACTACCACCACCAAGATCATCATCACCAACATCAACTCCACCAACAACAACAATAAATGCTGTCAACATCATCACTAACGCCGCCACCAATAAAAATAACAGACAATATAATTATGACCACCGTGGATACCACTACAACCAACACGAAGAACACCAACAGCAATACCACAACCACCACCAATAACAACACCAACTCGAACAATACCAACACGAACACCACCAACAACAACACCAACACGAACAACGTCAACATGAAGACCAACAACACCAACACCTACTACACCAATAACACCAGCAACAACACGAACACCACTACCCAGGGTGATGCGGTGGGGACAATAAGGGAACACTGTATCAACATCCGGGGTCCCAGACTATTCACCATTTTACCAGAAGATATCAGAAACACGGTTGGAACAAGTGTAGAAGCCTTCAAGAGGAAACTGGACAAGTATCTTCACCAATGATCAACCAGGCTGTGATGGATATGTGGGACAGCGGGTCTCCAGCAGCAACAGCCTGGTTGACCAGGCAAGCACCAGACGAGCCTGGCCCATGGCCGGGCTCCGAGAGTAGTGAAACTCTCGAAACTCTTCAAAGGTATACCCACACCACTAACAACACGAACACCACCACCCATACCACCACCCACACCACCACCCACACCACCAACACCACCACCAACAACACCAACATCATCAACAACAACACCAACAAAACCAATAAAAATACTAACAACAACACCACCACCATCAACATTATCAACAACAACACCACCAACAACAACACCACCACCACCACCACCATCAACAACACCAATAACACCAACACCACCAACAACAACAATGGAAGACATCAACATAGGTCAGATCACATATAAAAAGTTTGTAATACAGCTATAATTCATATTATCTATTCCTGTCCATTCACTTTTCTCTATCCTTTCATCTTCTGCCCCTGTCTACTCTGCCCTTGCTATACCCTCTCTTCTCTATTCCCTTCTTCCTTTCCCTTTTCACTCTTCCCCCTATCCCCTCTTTCCCTTCCTATCCACTCTTCCATCTATTCATTCTTTTTCCTTTCATATCCAATCTTTACCTTATCCCATCTCTTTCCTCCTTTATCTACTTTTCCGTTGCTTTATCTTATTTCTTCCCTTCTCTATCCAATCTTTCCTTTACCTATTTATACCTTCTCTATCAAGTCTCTCTCTTATCCTCTCCCCCCCCCTTAATCACTTTTTCCATCACATATTCATTGTCTCCTCTATCCTCTCCTTTTCTTTCCTATCTACTCTCTTCGCTCCCCCCTCTCTACATTCCTTATGCCCTCTCTCTCCTTCCTCCCCTCTACTTTCCCTCCCCTTTGTCCCTCCCAGTACCCTACTACCCTCCCTTCCCCCTCCTCCACCCCTCCAAAATAGGGGTTGCTACTCCTCAAGAAGTGACTTATAGTGGGTCTGGATGAGCATGTTTCCCCGGCCAATATGTTCGATAATCACCAATTATGAGGTAACTGGCTACTTTATGACTCAGACAAGAGGATGTTCCTGAGGATGAGGGGAAGGCGCTATCTTCTTACCCCTCCTCCTCCCCTCCATTCTTCCGTCCCTCCCTCCTTACCTCTTCCAATCCCTCAACTCGATGGTCTCTGTTCTCAGAGACCATTGGTCTCAAAATTTATATCTTACATTTCAAGTCTTTCGCATCTTTTAGGTATGAAAATTTAAAGCAAGTGCCAAACATCACTACCATAAAAACACACCACCTGTGTTTGTTCCCACTGTGTAATTATATAGAATAGGATTCCACCACATTGTTTATGTATTTAATTTTGTTTAATACAATCGATGCCACCACCAACATCAATAGCAGCAGCACCACCATCAGTACTTTAACACCATCAGTACATTAACACCATCAGTACTTTAACACCCTCAGTACTTTAACACCATCAGTACTTTAACATCATCAGTACTTTAACACAATCAGTACTTTAACACCATCAGTACTTTAACATCAGTACTTTAACACCATCAGTACTTTAACGCCATCAGTACTTTAACACCATCAGTACTTTAACACCATCAGTACTTTAACACCATCAGTACTTTAACACCATCAATACTTTGACACCATCAGTACTTTGACACCATCAGTACTTTAACATCATCAGTACTTTAACATCATCAGTACTTTAACACAATCAGTACTTTAACACCATCAGTACTTTAACATCATCAGTACATTAACACCATCAGTACTTTAACATCATCAGTACATTAACACCATCAGTACTTTAACATCATCAGTACTTTAACACAATCAGTACTTTAACACAATCAGTATTTTAACACCATCAGTACTTTAACACCATCAGTACTTTAACATCATCAGTACTTTAACACCATCAGTACTTTAACACCATCAGTACCTTAGCACCATCAGTACCTTAGCACCATCAGTACCTTAACATCATCAATACCTTAGCACTATCAGTATCTTAGCATAATTAGTACCTTAACATTATGAGCACCTTATCACCATCGGAACCTTACATAATTAACGCCACAGCACCATCAGTACCACATTATTTCCACAAATCCACTCATCTTTTTCACTGTTCAACTAGAAGCCCTTCCCATGCCTGGCACTAACACACTCAGAAGCTCCATCTGAAAATTAACAAGAGAAGGAGCAGAGTGCCAAAACTAAATGCAGATGCAATTACAAACATAAATGTTAAACTAAAAAAAAAAAAACAGTACTGGGGAAGGAAGCAGACATAATGGCTCTCGCAGAGACACAAATCTTGGTCATGATGGTCATTCTAATAATTCTAGAGGAATCGCCAAGTACCACTACCTATATTCATTCCCTATCAATATCTGTTGCCTATGTGTCTTACTTACCAACCTGTCGGTATTATATACCATTTTGATATTCACTTCCACCATCTCCATTACCAGCTACATATCGTCCCGTCAACCATCTCCACCTATATACCACATCTATCACTTCTATTACCAACATAACGTACCTACTACCAAGACCCACCACTACTACAACCACCACTACTACTACTACTACCAGCACACTCCCCTTCTCTCCTCTCCGCCACCAGCCATCTCTCTCCCAACAACAACTACCAACAACAACCACCATCAACTACCACCATCACCAGCAGTATTCCTATCTAGTACATTTTCAGCGTAAGAATCCCATTAGCAATACCTGTCAAGGGGGAGCGGCTGCTACCTCAATAGCCTACACCTCTCCCACGACACTCGGGAGCAAACAACAATACTTATGCACAAATAAATAAACCAAGAATTCCACAAAACAATATATATACAGCCCAGAATACGACGTATACCTTATATATTCCCTTCCAAAACTCAAAATAAAATCGGTGGCGAGATCTACATAACCTGTCATTTTGATGGCGTGAAATAAGGCATGTATATTTATCCCGGAGAAAAATATAAACATCTAAATCCTTCTGCACTATACGAGAGTTCAGAGGGGAAACAGACATCCCCCTCACTCTCTTTCCTCCTTCCCCCTCACCTCCACCCCTCCCTCCTCCAACGGCACCCCCCAATCAAGCGGAATAGAATCAAGAAGGGACGATAAACATGGGAAAGGCAAGACGGCCGCCACGGTCCCGATATTTCCGGCACCAATCCAATTTGAAGCTGATGGCAATAGGAAGGCAGTAATGACCCAACACCGCTACAAACATTGACCCTATGGAACGAATGCACGGACGCATGAACGACTGGAGGAAGAGGATGAGGGCGGGTGGGGGAAGAGAGGGAGAGAGTGGGAAAGGGTGAGATATAAGATTTGGCTGAGGGAATGGCCGGAGGATGAGGCAGACGGAGAGGGTAAGGGAGAGGAGAGGAAGAAGGTAAAACACCGAATGACAGAGGAAGAGGTAAGGGAGAGGAAAGGGAGAAAGTAATATAGGGAATGACAGAAAGAGAAGGTGAGGGAGAGACGGAGAGGAAGAGGGAGAGAAAGAGGTAGAGGGAAATACAGGAGAGGAAGAGGGGAAGAGAGAGATGAGAGGGAAGAAATGTAGAAAGAGGAAGATAGAGGGAGAGAAAAACAAAGAGATAGCTAAAGAGAGAGAGAGAGGAAAATAAAATAGATAAGATAGATGAAATAAAGAGAAGGAAGAGAAGAAATAAGAAAGATAAACAGGATAAAGAGAAAATGGATGAGGATCAGGAACACATTAGAACAGTCATAAGCAACAGAGATACCATGATCTACCTCGAAGCTGCATACTAAGAATTAACTAATCCAACCACCACTAATTATATCCATAAAGTTGAAATCAAAACTGTGTTGTTTTTGCAGGTGCAACTTCATTGGATACAGTAACCCAGTGGTTCATCATGTAATGAAAAATATTTCCAATATTTGTGTTGCTCCACTTGCCTTGGGGTTTTATGTCATTTTTTTTGTGTGTGTAGTTGAATGATTTGAACTCCGCACAGCAGGCGGATTAGCAATCTCATTATCTGTTGCATCAGCAGAGGTTGCAACAGTAGGGAAGCCCCAGCATGAACAATAACTTAAGAAACAGTAACAGCGCCAGTAACAGCATCCTTAACAGGAATATCAGCAGCATCTAAAGAAGCATTAACAGCATCAACAACAGCAAAAGCGCTGAAATAAAAGCACGAGAGGCACAAAAGCTGCAATAACCGCAGTACTCTTGAAGCAGCAGGAGAAAACCAGCAAAAACATTAGTACCAAAAGCAACAGCAGCAACAGACGCAGCAGCAGCTGCAGCAAAATAAACTACATTAACAGCGACAGATGCAGCAAACAGATGCAGCAGCTGATAAATCAGCAACATCACTAATAGAGCCAGCAGCGTCACAAGCAGCAAGAACAGCATCTACATAAGCAGCAGGAAAAGCAACAACAGCAACAGCTGCAGAAACAGCAACAGCTCTAGTATCAGTAGCAATAGCAGCAACAGCTATACAAACATCACCCAAAGCAACTACAACAGCAACAATAGTCACAGAAAAAGCAGCAGCATGAATAGTAGTTCTAAAAGCAACAACCGCAGTAACAAAAGCATCCTAAACAAGGGCAGCAACAAAAACAGTAATAGAAACAGCAGAAATAATGGAAGCAACAGCACCATTAGCGACAATAGCAGCAGAAACAGCAACAACAGCAGTAACAACAACAGCTACAGAGCTAGCATTAAGAGCAAGAACAGTAGCAACAGAAACGGTTGTAACAGCAGCAACAACAGAAGCAACAACAGCAGCAATAACAGCCGCAGAAACAGCAGCACCACCAAAAGCAACAACAGCAGAAGCCAATGCAACCAGAAGAACACAGCTATCTCGCCTACCCATTTCTTTCAACTATTTCTCGTTCATTTCCCCTCCCCTCTCCTTCTCCCCGTTCTCTGCATCCCTTCCCTCCCCGCGTCTTTCCCCTCCTCCTCCTCTTCCTCCTCCTCTCCTCCTCCTCCTCTCTCCACCGTGAAAGCTTGAAGAAAAAAGACGTAAAATTATAGGAGCCGTGGATTGTTATATGACTGGCCGTATAATTCCCAGGAGAGGACTTGAATTGAATCACGCCCACCCACATTATTCTTCACGCCAGCCTCTACTGGGATGATACCCTTTCCCCCTCCTGCTGGGATGATAGGGTCTGCTGGGATGATGCCTACCTGCTGGAGCGATGCCCTGCTGCTGGGGTGATAACATGTGCAGGAATGATAGAAGCTGCTTGGATGAAAGTCCTGCTGGCATGCTAGAATCGACTGGAATGATAGGATAGTAGGACCTGCTTAGATGATGGAATCTACTGGGATGATAGAATGTGTGTGACAGTAGAATAACGCGAATATAGATGATGAAAACAGTAGTACTAAAAAGTAGGTGTACATAGGTGTACCATATGCCTTCTATCCACTTCCATTTCTCCTGTCTATTCCATGCCAGTTTTCCAGATTTTTTCCCTTCATCATGCCTGCAGTGGCCGGAGGGAGTAAAGAGAAGGAAGAGAGCCTTCTGTTTTACTATCCTCGCATCAAACGTCGAGATAATACATGACAGAGTGAAGTTGTTCTTCTCATTACTAGTTCTCCTTCCAATGGATGACACACATTCAAGCCAAGACATGTAATGAAGACAGTACTCAGAATATGCTTTGATACAACGTTTCGCTCAAGGCAAAGCTAAAAAAAAACTCATTCGCATGCTTCGTATCGACCTATTGGTGTGTTTGGTCTTAGTACCTCGTTTCCCATAACCCATTTACAAATGTTCACGACCCAACTCCAGCATTATACGACTCCCGTCTTGGCCTATTTGACCTAAATTCACCGACTATACGGCTCATTTCTTGGCCTATCTGACCTACTTGCATTCCTATACGCCCCACTTGCTGTGCTATATGACCTCGGAGAGCGCTGTTTAAGCGTAATGGACATTTAAAGATAGGTGATGGCTGTGGGCAGGTGTTGCTGCGCCTCTGGTCGATATAAAACTAGCCAGCCTCTTCACTCACCAGCTATAATTTTTAGTGGTTTTATTAATTAAAGACGCACTCCTTGGCGTCTAGCTACCCTGACTACACACGGAGGTGGAGTGAGAGGGAGACAGAGGGATGGGAAGGGAGGGAGGAAGGAGGAGATAAAAAAAAGGGAGAAAAGGTTAAACATAAGAGTGGGGAGAGTAAGAAACTTGAGAGATTATATATTACTGAAAGGGAAAATTGAAAGAGTTGATTGCAATAGTTTTATTATAGTTAGAGAGATTGCGTGTTTGCTTGCAGCGTCTCCACCGCGTGTAGAGGTAAGAGATCATACTGGCGTGTACAGGTGAGAGAGAGAGAGAGAGAGAGAGAGAGAGAGAGAGCACTCTGGCCTATACAACTCCTGCGGTGGTATGCGCGACGCTGCCAATCTAGATATGCTAATATGATGCAAATGAATAAAGTGTAATAGCAAATGTGTCGTCCCAACTCTCTTCACAACACCTCCGAGTTACCACCTATAACACTGCTACCTCCGACACTGTCATTTACAACACTGCTACCTGCGACACTGTCATTTACAACACTGCTACCTGCGACACTGTCATTTACTACACTGCTACCTGCAACACTGTCATTTACAACACTGCTACCTGCAACACTGTCATTTACAACACTGCTACCTGCAACACTGTCATTTACAACACTGCTACCTTCGACACTGTCATTTACAACACTACTACCTGCAACACTGTCATTTATTACACTACTACCTGCAACACTGTCATTTATTACACTACTACCTGCAACACTGTAATTTATTACACTACTACCTGCAACACTGTCATTTATTACACTACTACCTGCAACACTGTCATTTACAACACTACTACCTGCAACACTGTCATTTACAACACTACTACCTGCAACACTGTCATTTACTACACTACTACCTGCAACACTGTCATTTACAACACTACTACCTGCAACACTGTCATTTACAACACTGCTACCTGCAACACCGCCACCTACAACACTACTTTCAGCACTGACATCTACAACACTACAATTTACAGCACTCAAGTCTACAACTCCATAATCAACATAGAAAAGACTAAACACTACAACATCTACAATTTACACCACTTTAAAAGAAAGCAACAACAACACCAGCACCAGGAGGAGGAGAAGGAGGAGAAGGAGAAGGAGGAGGAGGAGAAGGAGAAGGAGGAGGAGGAGGAGAAGGAGAAGGAGGAGGAGGAGGAGAAGGAGAAGGAGGAGGAGGAGGAGGAAGGAGGAGGAGGAGGAGGAGGAGGAGGAGGGGGATGGGAAGAACGGGTAAAACAACAATATTCAAGAACTACAACAACAACAAATACACAACCAAAAAGAACAACAATAACTAAAACAACAACAGTGATGAAAGAACAAAGTACACAACGCCTTAAGGAGACAGAAAACAATGACTATCTTAGCAAAAGCAACAACAGCACCGGAGGAGAGCAGTTAGAGAGAGAGAGAGAGAGAGAGAGAGAGAGAGAGAGAGAGAGAGAGAGAGAGAGAGAGAGAGAGAGATGTAACAGCTCTTTGCTTGTAAACAAAGCTAGGAATCCTAAACTTAACCTTACAAAACCCTGTTTAAAGAGAGAGAGAGAGAGAGAGAGAGAGAGAGAGAGAGAGAGAGAGAGAGAGAGAGAGAGAGAGAGAGAGAAAGGTGAGAATAATTCCTCTCCCCTAACTTTGATAACAGAATTGGGGGCGTGTCAGAAGCTCCTCATTTTTCACTTATACTCAGATGAAGTTGTTGCTGCAGCATGACTCACGTCTGGCCTAGCTTACCCATCCTTCCTTACTCATCCCTCCTTACGCATATCCTCCTTCCCATCCCTTACTTCTCATCCCTCTTTACCCATCCTTCCTTACCCATCCTTCCTCACCCATCCTTCCTTACCCATCCTTCCTCACCCATCCTTCCTCACCCATCCCTTCCTGCACATCCTGGTCTACTGTCTATTAAAAAGATCTATGTCGCCTATCGACAGAATTTTCTCCCTACGCAAAGGACCGCACACTAACCTTCGCTTATAAAATTAACTCGTTCACTGCCTCCAGCCACATTATTGACGATATTTCGCACAGGACTGGGCGAAAGGTGCATTTTGGATTGCGCGTCTTGATAGCCACATGTCGGCTGGTTGCCCCGGTGGGCAGCGATCACACCACCACACTGCTCAGGGATCACCCTCGCCCCTTCCCCTCCCCGCCCTGACGATCATCGGACGTGCATGGAAGGGGGTAGGAGGTGATGGAGCTAGCCTCCACGACTACGTCTACCTGCTCTGAATGACCCATGCGGGTTTAGCGCTTCACAAAAGACTCAGGAAAAGGATCATCACCATCTTGAGGCGCTGACCATGCCACGATACATTTCCGATAAAACAAGCAATTTCTTAACCGCTGGTTTCAACGAAATCGAACCAAACCATTATTTTTAGATTAATATTATATTGTTCTCATTAGTATTAGTATTATTATATTGTTCTCATTATTATTATTATATTAATTATTATTAATATTATTATATTATTATTAATATAATTGCATACATGTTTCTAAACCCTTAGAGGTCATATGGCTCCTTAGAGAATTTAAAGTACTCAGCTTTTAGATAACCTCGTTAGCTTAAAAAAAAAAAGGAAGGCAAAACTTAACTACTTGTAAATACATTTCTGATTTGTTTAATTTTCGCTCAGCTGAAATTTATTTTGAGGTGGAACACGAGCAGCCTTTGTGGAGGGGTATACTCTAACCTGTATATATATATATATATATATATATATATATATATATATATATATATATATATATATATATATATATATATATATATATATATATATATATATATCTTCTCCCTCCCCCAAAAAATGGGTATCAATAATGGTTGTCTTCTAAACGGCTTTAAACTTAGACAGGTGTATTGAACACACAGAAAAGTTCAGATTAATTTTGGAATGTGTAGCATAAAAATTTGCCCAGTTAATAAGATTTCCTGCTATAACTTGAAAATGCCTCTTCTGGTAGCCTTCAAACTTACAACGATGATGCATCTTTACCTAGAAGAAGACATTGGATTGTGTAGCTGCTAATACGCCCTTTTTTCGTTGCAGATAACACTTGAAAATGCTTCTTCTAAATGGTACAAACTTACACCTCTGGTGTATCTAACCTTTATTCTAACCCATAAAAAAGATCAGGTTAATTCTGGAATGTAGCCACGTTAAACATTGTTTAGAAGTGAGGACGATAACCTGGCCATGCTTCTCTAGCACGGATTCAAACTTTCAGCGCTGGAGTGTTCTGCTGAAAGCAAGATGCGCTGCTGTGCTGCATTCATTCCAATTTCCGATTTTTTTGTTAATCAATCTGGGATAATAGTTTCCTTGTGATAACTTCTTATCGCTTCTTCTCATCAACTCTACATTCTTTACTCTGGTGCAGCCTACTCACCAACAGATTTATTTTAGGCTGTTATTTTTTTTAACACATCGGCCATTTTCCACCTAGGCAGTGTGACCCGAAAAAGAAGAAACACTTTCATCATCACTCACTCCATCACTGTCTTGCCAGAGGCGTATTGACACTAGAGTTCAAAAATGCAACATATCTCCAGCCTTTCTTCAGAGTGCAGGCACTGTACTTCCCACCTCCAGGACTCAAGTCCGGTTAACCGGTTTCCCTGCATCACTTCATAAATTTTAGGCTGTGTAGGTACCAATTTGCAGATTTTATTGGAGAGAGAGAGAAAGAGAGAGAGAGCAAGTGAGAAAGATAGGAGTAGGAGGGAGAAGAAGCTATCGATGGAATGGGGAGAATACAAGAGAGAAGAGAGGGAGGGAAAGGAGATTGAAAAAGTGAGAGAAAGAGAGAGAGAGAGAGAGAGAGAGAGAGAGAGAGAGAGAGAGAGAGAGAGAGAGAGAGAGAGAGAGTAAAGGAAGAATGACGATCTTGATCGGAGAGAAGCAAGGTTGATGCTGAGGGAAAGGGAGGGAGGGAAGGGTGAAAGTAAAAGGGGGTGGGAAGGCTGATATTTACCCTCACTTGAGGGGAAGAGAAAGGGTGGAGGCCCGAGTTTGACGAGGGGAGAGGAAAGAATATTTGTTCTTGGTGTTTCTAAGAGGGGAAAAGAGGGAAGCTGAGGAGTCTTCTGTTTTATTATTCTCAGCTGATGGGACGGGTGTGAGAGGAGACCGGATGAATGGGGAGGTGTGGAGAGGAGAAGAGAGAGAAGACGGGAGAGAGCAGGAAAAGGAGAACCTGGAGGAGGAAGAGGAGGAGAATGAAGAGGAGGAGGAGAAGGAAGAGGAGAAGGAAGAGGAGAAAATGAGAATTGGATGAGACAAATGAGAAGGAGAATGTAGCAATGGGAAGGTGACAGATGAGGTGAAAAGAGTGAAAGGGGAGAATAAATAGATGGATGAATATATCTACAAGGAAGAGAAAATGGTGAAAAGGAGAACAGGAAATCAGGAAAGTAAAAAATAAAGGCAGAGAAGGGATAAAAGGGAAAGGAGAAAAGAATAGGGAGGAAATGGTGGGGAAGGAAAGGAGGGTGAGGAAAAGATGATTAACAAAGGCTAGAAGGAAGAGAAAGGAAAAAAAGCACAATGGAAGAAGTACAGAAAGTAAAGGATGGGAAGAGGAAAAAAGAAGAGGAGGCAATGGTTGATGAACAGAGGACAAGGAGGAAGAAAGACGAAGGGACTGAAGAAACAATAGAGAAAAGCTGTTTAAGAGAGAGAAAGGGGAAGTGATGAATGGAAGAATTGGAAGGGGAAGACAGAGAGGGAGAGGAGGAAGAGAGGGAGGGGAGGGGAAGAAAGAGATAGAGAGGGGAAAGGAGAGAAAGGGGAGATAGTTGGTAGAGTGGCCAGGATGAAAGGAAGTGGAGTGGCTGGGTTTTTCTTGTCTCGTGAGTAAAGTCGTAATGAAGGAAGAGAGAGTATGTGTGCGTGTGTGTGTGTGTGTGTATGTGTGTGTGCGTAGGTGTATGCGTAGATTGTGTGTGTGTAATCACCTAGTTGTGGTTGCAGGGGTCGATTCACAGCTCCTGCAACCGCCTCTTCGCTGGTCGCTACTTGGTCCGCTATCTTCCTGCTCCATGAGCTTTATCAAACCTCTTCTTAAAGCTATATATGGATCCTACCTCCACTACATCATTTTCCAGATTGTTCTACTGCCTGACAGCTCTATGATTGAAGAAATAGTTCTTAACATCCCTGTGACTCATCTAAGTTCTCAACTTCCAGCTGTGACCCCTTGTTGCTGTGTCCCATCTCTGAAACATTCTGCCTCTATTCACCTTGTCAATTCCTCTCATTATTTTATATGTTGTTATCATATTCTCCCTTATCCCTCTTGCCCTCTAGTGTCGTCGGGTTGATTTCCCTTAACCTCTCCTCGCAGGACATACCCCTTAGCTCCGGGACTAGCCTTGTTTCAAACCTATGGACTTTCTCTAATTTTTTGACTTGCTTGACCAGGTTCCATACTGGTGCTGCGTACTCCAATATGGGCCTGACGTACACAGTGTACAGTGTCTTGAACGACTCCTTACTTATGTCGAATCGTTATTTTCAGGTTTGCCAGACGCTCATATGCTGCAGTCGTTATTTGCTTGATGTGCGCCCCAGGAGATGTGCTCGGTATGATGCTCACCCCAAGATCCTTTTCCTTAAGAGAGTTTTGCAGCATTTGACCTAATAAGCTGTACTCCGTCCGCGGTCTTCTTTGTCCGTCCCTAGACTTCATGACTTTGCGCTAGTTGTGGGTTAAACTCCAGGAGCCATTTGTCGGACAGGCTTGCAGCCTGTCGAGATCTCCTTGTAGGCCTACCTAATCCTCGCCCACTTGTATTCTCATTAGCTTAACACCTGCGAACAGACACACCTCTGAATCTATCCCTTCTATCATGTCATTCACGAATACTAGAAACAGCATCGGACCTAAGAGTGACCTTGTGGAACCTCTCTCGATGCATTCACCCATTATGACACCTCGTCACGAATCAACACCCTTTGTTTTCTTCCTGTCAGAAATGCCTTGATCCACTGCAGTACTTTCCCTGCTATTCCTCCCTGCTCCTTTAGCTTTCCAACCAGTCTCTTGTATGATACTATATCGAAAGCCTTCTTACAGTCCAAGAAGCTGCAGTCTACCCATCCCGCTCTCTCTCCTGTTATCTTATCCTAGAACTCCAGTAGGTTTGTGATCCAAGATTTTCCTTCCCTGAAGTCATTTATGAGCTAGCTCCTTTCTAGGAGCTCCACCATTCTCCTGATAATCTTCTCCTTTTTTAAAAATTGGGACTACTTTTGCTGTCTTCCACACCTTATTCAGTTGCCCTGTTTTAATAGATTAATTGAAGATTATTTTTAGTGGTACACATTGTGCGTCTGCTCCCTGTTTCATGACCCACAAAGATATGTTATCTGAGCCCACCGCCTTCTAGGTATCTTGTTCATCTAGCAGTTTCTTCACCTCCTCCTCGGTTGTATGCAGTGTGTCCAGCATTTGCTGGTGCACCCTACTCCCTCGGTTTATTGGAAGGCTCTATGTCTCCACTGTGAATACCTCCCTGAATCTTGAGCTGAGATCACATACTTCCTGGTCACTCCCTGTGAGCTCCCCTCCTTCCTTCCTCAGCCTGATTACCTGGTCCGTGAGTGCTTCCTCCTGATGGGCTATATAACAACTTCGGGTCATATTTGGCTTTTGATGCTATGTCATTCTCGTATTGCTACTGGGCCTCTCTCCTTATCCATGTATATTCATTCCTGACTCTTCGGTTCAGCTCCCTGTCTTCCCGAGTCCTTTGCCTTCTATACATTTTCCATGCTCTAGGACACTTTGCTTTGGCCTCTCCACACCTCCGGGTAAACCATTGCCTCACTCTGGTCTTCCCATTGTTTCTGTTGCCCCTTGGCATGAGCTTCTCTTCTGCCTCCCTGTAATTTGCGGTCACATGTTCCATCATTTCGTTTACCCTCTAGGTATCTTACTCACTGCACCTTATGCAGGAATTGCCTCATATGTGTGTAGTCTTTTTCTCGAAGTTTGGTTTCTCCCGTCCTTCCTCACTCTTTATTGTTAACTCTACTTTGCATTCGAAACTCAGGACCACGTGACCGCTAGCACCGAGGGGCGTATCGTGTGTGATTTCCTCTATATCCGAACTGTTCAAGGTGAATACAAGGTTCAGCCTTGCTGGTTCATCGTCTCCTCTTTCTCTGGTTGTATCCCTAACATGCTGGTACATGAAGCTCTCCGGCACCACCTGTGTGTGTGTGTGTGTGTGTGTGTGTGCGAATGTGTGTGTGTGTGTGTGTGTGTATGCGTGCGTGCGCGCTTGTGAGTGGGTGTGTATGTACACCCACACAGCAATAATTATTGCAAGCGGTTAAAAGTCACCTTTGCTCCTGAGACAACACAATTGATGATGGTCCTTGGATAGCATTGTGTTACTGCAGGAGTTGGAGATAAAATAAACAGTCTAATTCCACCCACTGATGAAGTTAATCTCCTGTTTATGCAGTTTAACACTGTAATTACTGTAAAGCAAGGAGCTTAAGAGTCGTGGATCATCTCGTGCTTGCTCAACAACAGTCTTCAACTCTCTTCACATAATATTACTGCTTTCCATGTTATCTCCGACCTCTAGACCAGTTTTTTTCTTCGCTATTTAGCAAAAGTGAATACATAAGCAATACACTGCTATCCTTTTCTATATGACAGTTACACAGTGGCGACAAAACCCACCGCGATAGCAAACTAGAATACAAAATATATAACCCGCACATAGTAGAGACAGAAACGTTTGAAGACGTTTCGGTCAGACTTTAAAAAAAAAACTAAATTGAAACACGTAATTTCACCGATCAGACCGACACAGCAACACAGAAGCTGACAGACAGCTGTGCAAACACCACAGCTCAAACACAGCTTGTCAACCCAGCCTCTAAAACAACCGCTTCCGAAGAATACAAATTTCGGAACTCTCTCTCTTTCCGAAACGGTCATAAAAAAAAAAGAACGAAGAAAATATTTCGCTCTAAGGAAAAAAAAAATGCTTGAAATCCATTTAGCCTCCCAACATTAAAAGTGTGAATATAAAAATAATGATAACGACGCTAATTACTGTTTAAAAATCATTCCCTTAATTTGCATACTCACACAGCGGAACACAACAAGCAAAGCCGTAGTATTGAATGTACATTAAGTTGAAGTTTGTGTGTGTGTATGTGTGTGTGTATGTGTGTGTGTGTATGTGTGTGTATGCATGTGTGTGTGTATGTGTGTGTATGTGTATGTGTGTGTGTGTATGTATGTGTTTGTGTGTATGTGTGTGTGTGTGTGTGTGTGTGTATGTGTGTGTGTATGTATGTGTGTGTGTGTGTGTGTGTATGTATGTGTGTGTGTATGTGTGTATATGTATGTATGTGTGTGTGTGTATGTGTGTGTGTGTGTATGTATGTGTGTATATGTATGTGTGTATATGTATGTGTACTCACCTAGTTGTGATTGCAGAGGTCGATTCATAGCTCCTGACCCCGCCTCTTCACTTGCCGCTACTGGGTCTCTCTCCCTTCGCCATGAGCCTTATCATACCTCTTCTTAAATCTATGAATGGATCCTTTCCTCCACTACATCACTTCCTAAGCTAGTCCACTTCCTGACAACTCTGTGACTGAAGAAATACTTCCTAACATCCCTGTGATTCATCTGAGTCTTCAACTTCCAGCTGTGTCCCCTTGTTGCTGTGTCCCATCTCTGGAACATTCTGTCTCTGTCCACCTTGTCAATTCCTCTCAGTATTTTATATGTCGTTATCATGTGTGTATATGTATGTGTGTATATGTATGTGTGTATATGTATGTGTGTATATGTATGTACTCGCCTAGTTGTACTCACCTAGTTGTGGTTGCAGGGGTCGATTCATAGCTCCTGGCCCCGCCTCTTCACTGGCCGCTACTGGGTCACGCTCCCTGCTCCATGAGCTTTATCATACCTCTCCTTAAAGCTATGTATGTGTGTGTGTGTGTGTGTGTATAACGTGTGCAGTGTACACGTACGTACTTGCTCACCGAGCTGTGTTTGCGGGGGTCGAACCTCAGTTCCTAGCCACACCCCTCACACTGCACTCGCGTCAATGGTTCCTGGCCTCTTGGGCCCTGTCATACCTAATCTTAAAACTGTGTATGACGCTTGCCTTTACTACTTTCTCAGCTTACCTGCTCTTATAGTACCTCAGCTTATTTTTAAGCATGCCACCACGACTGTCAGCTAACGTCTTGGTACTTACATACCGTTAACGGGAGAAACGGGTGTAAGGAAACATGCCCAGGATAGTGAGGAATAGGCTAGGATAGTGTGGGATAGGCTAGGATAGTCTAGGATAGTGTGGGATAGGTTAGGATAGTCTAGGATAGTGTGGGATAGGTTAGGATAGTGTGGTATAGGCTAGGGTAGTCTAGAATCGTGTAGGACCTAGGTCACTCAGTTGTGAGCCAAGGCGAGTATACTCACCGATTTGCATTTGCTGAGGTCAGTGGCTTATGTTGATTCTCTACGAGTGTAACATTCCCTCAGCTCTCCCACAACTCTCCATCAACTCTACCTCAGCTCTAGCTCTCCCTCAACTCTCCCTCGTGTTCGTTTGAACTACTTTTACCCCTATGTTCGCACCGCAAAAAATTCGAACGCTTTCGTCGTTTTTTTAACCCCCCCCCAGGGGATTTCCAGGGTGGAATATAGCTTTCCCCTCATCTATTATGGTGACCCATGTTTCATTCACCCCTGTCTGTCTCTCTCTCTTTCCCTTTTCCCGTTTTTTTCATATTTTCGACCTTTTCCTTTCCTCTCTCTCCCATTACGTTCATCTTTTCCTCTATTCCCAACTCCATTCACTTTCTCTCTCTCTCTAACCCCCTCTCCATTATTACAATAATACTTTCTTCCCAATAAAACAACTTTCACCCATTTTTAACATTAGAAAGTAAATGTTTATTTCAATATAACTACGCGTGGAGGAAATGACAGCGCTTTTAACTTACTGTCGTATATACAATAGACCTTTAATAAATGGCATATCTTTTATCTGTTTTTTTATTATGCAAAAGGCAGCAGGAAATGACGTGTCTCTGCCTTTTTTTTGGGATTCAGTTGGTTACAGAAAATTTAAGGTCTCTTGAAAAATTTTTTTTTTCATTTTTTTATAATAGTTCAGTCGAAATGACAGGATCTTTTTTTTTTTTATATATATGAACAAATAGTAAGTCCTGTTAAGTGAATTTTTTGTTATGTACAACAGGTCACAAAAGATGAAAATCTGTGCAGTTATTGTTGCGTAGACGATGGCGGAAATGATCCTGAATTTGGCGAAAAGTTAGAAAGGCGAAACGTCTCGGTCAAGATCCTCTCTGCAAAATTGACTATCTTTTTTCCAGATCTTGAAATAATTCTTCGAAATACTCCACAGACGCCTCTAGGAAGGAAGGCAAGAACAGTGTCCTCAGCAGAACACTCTGGAGTGACTGTGACACGAGGTGCCAGGGAAAGCTTAGGGTAAATATAATAAGCTTAATTCAGGCAAAGTTTGCATATTTTCACCACAGACTGTTTTTATAATTTATTTAATATTTGCATAAAGCACATGATTATTATAAGCATGTTGTAGTGATGAATTATGAATATTTAACGTGGGATAATCCTTCTCGCCCCCTTCTTTCCTCCCTCTCTCCATCCCTCCTTCACCCTTCCGTCTCTCCTTCCACTGCACCCCTTCCCGCCCTCCTTCTACTGCACCCCCTTTCCTCCTTCACCCTTCCCTCCCTCCTTCCACTGCATCCCCTCCCTCCTTCACCCTTCTCTTCCTCCTCTCACTGCAACCCTCTTCCCTCCTTCACCCTTCCCTCCCTCCTTCCACTGCCCTTCCCTTCCCTCCTTCCACTGCCCTTCCCTTCCCTCCTTCCACTGCACCCCCTTCCCTCCTTCCACTGCATCCCTCTTCCATCCTTCACCCTTCCCTCCCTCCTTTCACTGCACCCCCTTCCATCCTTCACCCTTTCCTCCCTCCTTTCACTGCACCCCCATCCCTCCTTCACCCTTCCCTCCCTCCTTTCACTGCACCCCTTCCATCCTTCACCCTTTCCTCCCTCCTTCATCTGCACCCCTTCCCTCCTTCACCCTTCCCTTCCTCCTTCCTCTGCACCCCTTCCCTCCTTCACCCTTCCCTTCCTCTGCACCCCCTTCCCTCCTTCACCCTTCCTTCCTCCTTCCTCTGCACCCCCATCCCTCCTTCACCCTTCCCTCCCTCCTTTCACTGCACCCCTTCCATCCTTCACCCTTTTCTCCCTTCTTTCACTGCACCCCTTCCCTCATTCACCCTTCCCTTCCTCCTTCCTCTGCACCCCTTCCCTCCTTCACCCTTCCCTTCCTCCTTCCTCTGCACCCCCTTCCCTCCTTCACCAATCCCTCTTCTCCCTCTTTCAACCTTTTCTGATGAAATATCTTTGAGTGTGATAGTCTATCCTGAGAGATGGTAATTCCCCAGTGATAGTAACTCCAGTGATAGTAACTAACTCCAGCTCTGCTGGAACAAAACCTTTGAAGCTGCCGTAGCTGAGGATCCTTTACTGGAATACTTGACGATATCCTCACCGCCCAGCACATGTTTTTACATGGAATGTAGATGATGAACATAGCTTTTGTTCCCACTGTGTCACTATCATATAGACTAGTGTAGCAGCACACTGATGATGTATCCAACTGTGCTGAATAATAGGAAAAACTCTCTCGTTCCTCACCCTCCCTCTCTCCCTACCTCCTTCCTCACCCTCCCTCTCTCCCTACCTCCTTCCTCACCCTCCCTCTCTCCCTACCTCCTTCCTCACCCTCCCTCTCTCCCTACCTCCTTCCTCACCCTCCCTCTCTCCCTACCTCCTTCCTCACCCTCCCTCTCTCCCTACCTCCTTCCTCACCCTCCCTCTCTCCCTACCTCCTTCCTCACCCTCCCTCTCTCCCTACCTCCTTCCTCACCCTCCCTCTCTCCCTACCTCCTTCCTCACCCTCCCTCTCTCCCTACCTCCTTCCTCACCCTCCCCTCTCCTCCCCTTCTCACCCTCCCTCTCCCCCTACCTCCTTCCTCACCCTCCTCTCTCCCTACCTCATCCTCCCTCTCTCCCTACCTCCTTCCTCACCTCCCTCTCTCCCTACTTCTTTTCTCACCCTCCCACTCTCCCTACTTCCTTTTTCACCCTCCCTCTCTCCCTACATCTTTCCTCACCCTCCCTCTCTCCCTACCTCCTTCCTCACACTCCCTCTCTCCCTACTTCCTTTCTCACCCTCCTACTCTCCCTACTTCCTTTTCACCCTCCCTCTCTCCTACATCCTTCCTCACCCTCCCTCTCTCCCTACTTCCTTCCTCGCCCTCCCTCTCTCCTACTTCCTTCCTCACCCTCCCTCTCTCCCTACCTCCTTCCTCACCCTCCCTCTCTCCCTACCTCCTTCCTCACCCTCTCTCTCTCCCTTCTTCCTTTCTCACCCTCCCTCTTTCCTCACCCTCCCTCTTTCCCTACCTCCTTCCTCACCCTATCTCCCTACCTCCTTCCTTACCCTCCCTATCTCCCTACCTCCTTCCACACACTCCCTCTTTCCCTACCTCCTTCCTCACCCTCCCTCTCTCCCTACATCCTTCCCTCTTCCCTCATTTACTTCGTTCTTCCCTACCCCCTTCCCCTTTTCTCTCCCGTTTCTTAACTCTCTACGTCCTCTCCTCTTCTTTCACTTCCTTCCCCTCTACTTTCTTCCTCTTCCTCTCTACCTCCTCCCCTCTTTCCTCACTCTCTATTCCTCCCACAACATTTTCTCACTTGTTTTGGCTTTCTTCCGACGTCCCTGAATCTAGTGTGGCGCCCACGCCCACTCAAACGCCCACGCCAATCGTTCACCCACGCCTACTCGTACACCCACGCCAATCGTTCGCCCACGCCCACTCGTACGTCCACGCCCACACACCCTTTCCTTATCCACATCCCCCTGCGCCACCACCCACTCGCCCACTCTTCCAATAGTGGGAAAGTTGGGAGAGGTGAGAAAGGTGACACTGGTACAGCAATAAGGAGAGAAACATTTAAAGAGAGAGAGAGAGAGAGAGAGAGAGAGAGAGAGAGAGAGAGAGAGAGAGAGAGAGATGAAACGTGTTTTCACTGCGCGATTAGGGAGTCGATAGAGAAACTGAGGCTAAGACTACTGGGAAAGGAGACTGGAAGTGGTGAGGGGTTCTTGATCCAAGGAACTGGACCGGACATTTCCCTTCCTTGGATCGAACCTGATTGTCTCCCATTCCCCAGGTGCTGTACGACCCCAGCAGACTTAGCACTCCCCCCCCCCCCGGATTGGTCATTAAGACAGCGTTTTTATAACGTCTAGAATTGAACGACCTACGTGGGAAACTCAAGGACCAACACCCTGCCAGAGGACCAACACCCTACCAGAGGACCAACACCCTGCCAGAGGACCAACACCCTGCCAGAGGACCAGCACCCTGCCAGAGGACCAACACCCTGCTAGAGGACCAACACCCTGCCAGAGGACCAACACCCTACCAGAGGACCAACACCCTACCAGAGGACCAACACCCTGCCAGAGGACCAACATCCTGCTAGAGGAACAACACCCTACCAGAGGAACAACACCCTACCAGAGGACCAACATCCTGCCAGAGGACCAACACCCTGCTAGAGGAACAACACCCTACCAGAGGACCAACACCCTACCAGAGGACCAACATCCTGCCAGAGGACCAACATCCTGCTAGAGGAACAACACCCTACCAGAGGACCAACACCCTACCAGAGGACCAACATCCTGCCAGAGGACCAACATCCTGCTAGAGGAACAACACCCTACCAGAGGAACAACACCCTACCAGAGGACCAACATCCTGCCAGAGGACCAACACCCTGCTAGA
Organism: Cherax destructor; assembly: GCA_009830355.1. Lineage (NCBI taxonomy): Eukaryota > Metazoa > Arthropoda > Malacostraca > Decapoda > Parastacidae > Cherax > Cherax destructor. Next base: position 35,343 of record WNWK01003062.1, read on the forward strand.
GGAACAACACCCTACCAGAGGACCAACACCCTACCAGAGGACCAACATCCTGCCAGAGGACCAACATCCTGCTAGAGGAACAACACCCTACCAGAGGACCAACACCCTACCAGAGGACCAACATCCTGCCAGAGGACCAACATCCTGCTAGAGGAACAACACCCTACCAGAGGAACAACACCCTACCAGAGGACCAACATCCTGCCAGAGGACCAACACCCTGCTAGAGGACCAACACCCTGCTAGAGGAACAACACCCTACCAGAGGACCAACATCCTGCCAGAGGACCAACATCCTGCTAGAGGAACAACACCCTACCAGAGGAACAACACCCTACCAGAGGACCAACATCCTGCCAGAGGACCAACACCCTGCTAGAGGACAACACCCTACCAGAGACAACACCCTACCAGAGGACCAACATCCTGCCAGAGGACCAATACCCTGCTAGAGGAACAACACCCTACCAGAGGAACAACACCCTACCAGAGGACCAACATCCTGCCAGAGGACCAATACCCTGCCAGAGGAACAACACCCTGCCAGAGGACCAACACCCTGCTAGAGGACCAACACCCTACCAGAGGACCAACATCCTGCCAGAGGACCAACATCCTGCCAGAGGAACAACACCCTACCAGAGGAACAAAACCCCAGACAACATCCTGCCAGAGGACCAACACCCTCTAGAGGAACAACACCCTACCAGAGGAACAACACCCTACCAGAGGACCAACATCCTGCCAGAGGACCAATACCCTGCCAGAGGAACAACACCCTGCCAGAGGACCAACACCCTGCTAGAGGACCAACACCCTGCTAGAGGACCAACACCCTACCAGAGGACCAACACCCTGCCAGAGGACCAACACCCTGCCAAAGGATCAATATCCTGCCAGAGGACCAATACCCTGCCAGAGGACCAACACCCTGCTAGAGGACCAACACCCTGCCAGAGGACCAACACCCTGCTAGAGGACCAACACCCTGCTAGAGGACCAACACCCTGCTAGAGGACCAACACCCTGCCAGAGGACCAACACCCTGCTAGAGGACCAACACCCTGCCAGTGGACCAACACCCTGCTAGAGGACCAACACCCTGCTAGAGGACCAACACCCTGTCAACACATTTAAAGTGTGGCAGGACTCTAAGTACACAGCTACAACAGTAAACATATGACAGGGCCCAAGAGGCTTGGCTGCTACAAAGGCATTCGATTGTTGGGGCCGAGAGCTGAGATTCGATCCCAAAAAGCAAATATGGGTGAGTACACACACACAAGCATACACACACACACACACACACACACACACACACACACATAAAACAAGGCTCGCTCAATCAGTTCTGAGATAGACGGGTTGGCACTCCCTGAGTCAGAGACAGAGTTCTTGGTCTCTGCCAGCAATTGCAAGACCATGTTTCCTTTCTTGGTGTGTTTTTACCACTGTGTGTGTGTGTGTGTGTGTGTGTGTGTGTGTGTGTGTGTGTGTGTAGCTTGAAAAATGCTTATAAATGGATTGGATACATGGTTGTCAATGTGTCTTGGTACACCGACAAACTGTGGAAAAGGACACTGGTGTACAGTTCAGGATATTTATTAAAGAAAACGTTTCGCCACGAGTGGCTTCGTCAGTCACAATCTTCTGACTGGAAGGCGTAGGGTTCTAACCTGTGGTAAGCCAGTCCTTTCTCAGTGGAATCTCACACCACCATTGCTGGGACACAAGCTTCTGAGCTTGGCACTTGAATTCTGTATTCTCTTAAATTTTCTGAAAAATAAAATTATTGACAGAAATCGTCATCGTTACCATTATCACCAACATCAGTGCCTACTTTATACCTTTGATATACCTTTCATGTGTTTCGAGAGTCTTTGTATTCCCCGAGCCCGGCCATAAGCCAGGCTCGTCAACATCATCATCTCCCTAAGAACCAAATGTGCCACGGACCAAAACAAAGCAAAATAATTGACCCCTCTCATCAATTCATCACAAGGTCGAGACCATCATCCAAATTTAATAAAGAATTCACGAAACAATTGCCTAATTTGGATGAGCGATAAGCGCCACCTCTGGGATTATAATTGCAGGAAATTAATAGTTAATGACAAAGCGTCCATAATTAACATTTGAAAAATAGTGTCGCTAATGAGGGCGGCCGGTGCATGTATCCTGCGCTGACTGCAACAGCCAGGGAGAACGAAATGCGTATCTATACAAGATTAATGTCATTTTTTTTCGGCAGCAGCGACCAGTAGTTTTTGGATAATTTAGTAAATCATCCATCGTGAAGAGTTGCATCGTTAGTTAAATGGGGTGTGGCGGGGTGGGGCTGGGCTGACGGGGCGGGTGAGGTGGGTGGGGTGCCGGGTTGAGAGAGTTGGTGTTGTGCCGGTAGGGATTGTGGGGTGGGGCTAGATGTGGGGATGGACTGTGGACGGGTGTTTTAGGAGGAGAGGGGATTGGGTTGTGTAGGGACGGGTGTGGAATGGGGAGGTGCCAATTGCTTACCTATCAACTGTCTACGATAGAAAACTATTTGACATATGCTAAGAACCAGCATCGCCATGCCACGCCACATGGCAAAAAAAAAAAAAAAACTCGGTATATATATATATTTTTTTTTCAACAAGTCGGCCGTCTCCCACCGAGGCAGGGTGACCCAAAAAGAAAGAAAATCCCCAAAAAGAAAATACTTTCATCATTCAACACTTTCACCACACTTATACATAATCACTTTCTTTTTCAGAGGCGCTCATATACGACAGCTGAGAATAGTCCCTCCCAGCTGTCACTATCCCAGACCCCTCCCATTTCCAGGACTCAAGTCAAACTAAATCAATTAACTGGTTTCCCTGAATCCCTTCACAAAATATTACCCTGCTCACACTCCAACAGCTCGTCAGGTCCCAAAAACCATTCGTCTCCATTCACTCCAATCTGACACGCTCACACATGCTTGCTGGAAGTCCAAGCCCCTCGCTCACAAAACCTCCTTTACCCCCTCCCTCCAACCTTTTCGAGAACGACTCCTACCCCGCCTTCCTTCCCCTACAGATTCATACGCTCTCCAAGTCATTCTACTTTGATCCATTCTCTCTAAATGACCAAACCACCTCAACAACCCCTCTTCAGCCCTCTGACAAATACTTTTAGTAACTCCACACCTTCTCCTAATTTCCACACTCCGAATTTTCTGCGTAATATATACACCACACATTGCCCTTAGACAGGACATCTCTCCACTGCCTCCAGCCGCCTCCTCGCTGCAGCATTTGCAACCCATGCTTCACACCCATATAAGAGTGTTGGTACCATTATACTTTCGTACATTCCCTTCTTTGCCTCCAAGGATAACGTTTTTTGTCTCCACAGATACCTCAACGCACCACTCACCTTTTTTCCTTCATCAATTCTATGGTAAACCCATCCGTTGACACGTCAACTCCAAAATATCTGAAAACATTTATTTCTTCCATAATCCCTTCAATGTGATATACAATTTTTCTTTATTTAAATCGTTTGATACCCTCATCACCTTACTCTTATCTATGTTCACTTTCAACTTTCCACCTTTACACACCCTCCCAAACTCGTCCACTAACCTTTGCAACTTTTCTTTAGAATCTCCCATAAGCACAGTATCATCAGCAAAAAGTAACTGTGTCAACTCTCATTTTGCATTTAATTCCCCATAATTTAATCCCACCCCTCTCCCCAACACCCTAGCCTTTACTTCTTTTACAACCCCATTTATAAATATATTAAATAACCATGGTGACATTACACATCCCTGTCTAAGATCTACTTTTACCTGGAAGTAATCTCCCTCTCTCCTACACACCCTAACCTGAGCCTCACTATCCTCATAAAAACTCTTTACAGCCTTCAGTAACTTACTACCTATTCCATACACTTGCAACATTTGCCACATTGCTCCCCTATCCACTCTATCATATGCCTTTTCTAAAACCATAAATGCAATAAAAACTTCTCTACCTTTATCTAAATACTGTTCACATATATGCTTCACTGTAAACACTTGATCTACACATCCCCTACCCACTCTAAAGCCTCCTTGTTCATCTGCAATCCTACTTTCTGTCTTACCTCTAATTATTTCAATAATAACCCTGCCAAACACTTTACCTGGTATACTCAGTACACTTATTCCCCTATAATTCTTACAATCTCTTTTATCCCCCTTCCCTTTATATAAAGGAACTATACATGCTCTTTGCCAATCCATAGGTACCTTCCCCTCTTTCATACATTTATTAAACAAAAATACCAACCACTCCAGCACTATATCCCCCCCCTGCTTTTAACATTTCTGTCATGATCCCGTCAGTTCCAGCTGCTTTACCCCCTTTCATTCTACGTAATGCCTCATGCACCTCCCCCACACTCACATCCTGCTCTTCTTCACTCCTAAACGATGTTGTACCTCCCTGGCCAGTACATGAAATTACCGCCTCCCTTTTTTCATCGACATTTAAAAGTTCCTCAAAATAATCCCGACATCTACCCAATACCTCCAGCTCCCAATCTACTAACTCCCCTACTCTGTTTTTAACTGACAAATCCATTCGTTCCATACGCTTTCTTACCTTGTTTATCTCACTCCAAAACGTTTTCTTGTTTTCAGCAAAATTTCTTGACAGAGCCTCTCCCACTCTTTCATTTGCTCTCCTTTTGCACTCTCTCACCACTCTCTTCACCTTTCTTTTACTCTCCATATACTCTGCTCTTCTATTAACGCTTCTGTTTTGTAAAAATCTCTCATAAGCTACCTTTTTTCTTTTATCACACCCTTTACTTCTTCATTCCACCACTCACTCCTCTCTCCTCCTGCACCCACCCTCCTATAGCCACAAACTTCTGCCCCACATTTTAATTCTGCATTTTTAAAACTATCCCAACTCTCTTCAACCCTCCCCCACTACTACTACTTGCACTAGCCCACCTTTCTGCAAATAGTTGCTTATATCTCACCCTAACTTCCTCCTCCCATAGTTTACACACTTTTACCTCTCTCTTACTTGCTGTTACCATTTTCTTTTTGTCCCATCTACCTTTTACTCTAACTGTAGCTACAACTAAATAATGATCCGATATATCTGTTGCCCCTCTATAAACATGTACATCCTGAAGCCTACCCATCAACCTTTTATCCACCAATATATAATCTAACAAACTACTTTCCTTACGTGCTATATCATACCTTGTATACTTATTTATCTTCTTTTTCATAAAATATGTATTACTTATTACCAAACCTCTTTCTACACATAGCTCTATTAACGGTTCCCCATTTACATTTACCCCTGGCACCCCAAATTTACCTACTACTCCCTCCACAACATTTTTACCCACTTTAGCATTAAGATCCCCAACCACAATTACTCTCTCACTTGGTTCAAAACTCCCCACGCACTCACTCAACATTTCCCAAAATCTATCTCTCTCCTCTACACTTCTCTCTTCTCCAGGTGCATAAACACTTACTATAACCCACTTTTCACATCCAACTTTTATTTTACTCCACATAATCCTTGAATTTAAGCATTTATACTCCCTCTTTACCTGCCATAACTGATTATTCAACATTATTGCCACTCCTTCTTTAGCTCTAACTCTATTTGAAACTCCTGACCTAATCCCATTTATTTTTTTCCCCACTGAAACTCTCCTACCCCCTTCATCTTTGTCTCACTTAAAGCCAGGACATCCAGCTTCTTTTCATTCATAACATCTACAATCATCTCTTTCTTATCATTCGCACAACATCCACGCACATTCAGACATCCCACTTTGACGGTTTTCTTCTTTTTCTTTTTAGTAAGCTATACAGGAAAAGGGGTTACTAGCCCATTGTTCCTGGCATTTTAGTTGACTTTTACAACACGCATGGCTTACGGAGGAAAGATTCTTATACCGACAAATTGATGAGTAAGAGACATGTACGTGAGTTGGGTATCTTTATTGTTGAAACGTTTCGCCTACGTGGTAGGCTTCATCAGTCAAATATACTGTATTTACACTGTGTGTATTACAACCTTAAAAGGATTCCTTGCTCTATATTCTTCGCGTTGGTTCATACGTTAGTAAACGTGTCGTACTCCGCTGATTATATTCTGGCGACGTTTCGCCCACAGAGAACTTTATCAAGTACACGGAATGATACTGAACGGTTAAGAAAACCGACAAGCTTAAGAATGAGACACTTGTGCAATATTTGGGAATATTGACAATAATGATTCCCGGATGTTGCATAACAACAGTGGCATGCAACGCCACTACCCAATGTAAATGGTACACAGTACCCAATATAAATGGTACACTGTACAGACAAGATGAAGAACTAGACACATGCGCAACTTCTGGGTATCCTTATTTGTAGACGTTTCGCCCACCAGTGGCTTTATGAATACATAGACAATGTGAAGAATTATACACAAAAGATGAGGTAATCAGTCCCTCACTGTAGTCTTGCAAGACTACGGTGCTCACCAACTCCAAACCTGAGGGAAACTGATTACCTCATCTTTTGTATATAATTCTTCATATTATGTCCTTGTATAGTACTGATAAAGCCACTGGTTGGCCAACTTCTATAAATAAAGATGTTGCACATATGTCTAATTCTCCATGTAAAGAATATGGGGAGGTGACGTGCTCCTGGGGCCAAGTCAGGTTACAAGTGAGGTCAAGTGATACTGGCGATAAAGAGTTGAAAGGGTCAGGTCGTGTTGAGGTTGATCCTAGATTATCTACTTTGCCTGGTGGTGCTGTGAGGTGGATGGTGGCAGCCTCAAAACACCCATGTTTAGTTTTATTATTTATATCTGCCTCACCAGCATTCGTCTTCGCCATCAACATCAATATCACGATCATCTTCAGCAATCATCAACACTACTCACTACAGTTATAAAAGGAAAGAAACAAACCTTAAAAAGACGTAAAAATAAAAAGAATGGTGAAGGAGTTGCAGAGATGGGTGAGAGGATCCAGCTGGACAGAGGAAGGAGGATAGGAGGGAAAGGGAGGAAAAGAGGTGAAGGGAATTAGGTGAGAGAAAGAAAGGGGGGGGGGGAAAGAAAGGAAGGGAAGAAAGGGAAGGGAGATTATGCAGGGGGAGGGGGTGGTACAATTTGTCGCACCCAGTAGTGTAGTGAGGCGGACGTGTGTGAAATAGTCTGGGTGTTTTAGCTGCATACTAATGGGCATTCGGATGAAATCGCCATGAAACTGTATCTAAAACCTAATGAAGGTTAGCACGGTTGAAACCAAATTATAAGAATAATCGATGGAAACAGTAAAAACAAGTAGAGAGATTTGGGATGTTCAGAGAATGTTTAAGGAGTTTTGAACCTAGTGAAAAAAATTATTCTTGTGGGAAGAAAATTATTGTTGTGGGGAGACCAATGTTGTCGAGGGGGCAGCAGGGTAAGCTTAGAATGCCAGGGGTAAATGATAATGGGGCCTCTAATTAAACTATTAACACAAAAAGCTTTGGTAATAGACAAGAAAAAGAGGATAAGTACACTAAATATCACATGGAGCGTTTCTTTGGCTGTGTATTAGTATATTAAAGGTTGATAGTAGACTCCTGGATGTGCATGTTTTAAGGGGGACGACAGATATATCAGATCATTAGTGATAGCTACATTAAGAGTAAAAGATAGATAGGATACCAATAAAATGTCATCAGTGGTTAAGAGGGAGACGAAAGTGAATACATTAAAGAGTAAGACAACTACTGAGAGAAAGTGAGGTAGAGGGAGTAAAAGTAATGAGGAGGTCGAATAGGCGTGGGGTAGTATCAGAGTGGGCAGCAGAAGTTTGTGTGTACAGGAGGATGGGTTGTGGATGAGGAGTGTGTGGTGCAGTGAAATGGTTAATAGGGTGGTATGGCAGAAAAAGTTAGCATATGAGAGGTTTTTACAATGAAGTTGTGATATACGGAAGGTTGAGTATATGAACAGAAAACAGAGAGGTTCAAAGTGTAGTGAGGAGTGCAAAAGAAGAGTCAGTGAAAAAGTGGGAGAGGATTTATCAGCAAACTTTGATGAGAATAAGAAAGAGTTTGGAGAGAAATTAATAAAAACAAATGTATGTAACAGTAAAAACTAAAGGAGAGAGAGATGTTAGATGGGGAGGTGGAGGACCTGGGAAGATGAAGGGAATATTCTGAGATGTTGAATGCTGAAAAAGCATTCAACATCTCAGAATATACCATCTTGAATATAACATCTCAGGTATACCATCTTGTAGGAGTAAGGAAAAGTCATATATGAGTGGGAGGGGGAGAGAGGCGAGTGATTGAGGCAGTGAGTAAAACGAAAGGGGTTAAAGAATCTGAATAAATGAAATTATCACATAAATTTTAAAAGCATGGAGATGATATAGTTTTGGAGTGGTTGATGTACTTGTTCAGTATATGCAAGAAAGAAAGAAAAGTACCTATGGATTTGCAAAGAGCATGAATAGTTTCACTGTATAAAAGAAAAGGTGACCAGAGTTAGGGAATAAGCATACCTGGTAAGTGTTTGGTAGAATGATTATTGAAAGAATTAATAACAGAACAGAGAGTAGGATTTCAGAGGAACAAGGAAAATTTATGAAGGGCATAGAATATGTAGACCAAGTGTTTACATTTAAGTATATAAGTTAACAGAGCTTTAAGGTAATGAACTTTATGTTGCATTTATGGATTTAGAAAAGGCATATGATAGGGCTGATAGGAGAGCAGTGTGGCAGGTGATGCAAATACGTATAAGGAATGGGTAGTATGTTAGGAAAAGCAGAAAATATTTTTTTTTTATGCGGAGAATGAGGCTCAGGTTAGGGTATGTAGGAGAGAGAGATTATTTTCCAGTAAAAGCAGGCCTTGGACAGGGATGTGTGGTGTCCCCATGGCTGTCTAACGTATTTATAGAAGGATTATAAAAGAAGTGAATGCTCGGGCCATAGAGAGAAGTGTGCTCACCTAATTGTGATTGCAGGGGTCGAGACTCAGCTCCTGGTCCTGGCCCCGTTTGTGTGTGTGTGTGTGTGTGTGTGATTAAAATATAACGAATTAGATCAAAAGTTGGAGTTGTCACAGTTGCTCGTCGCTGATGACACTATTCTTTTAGACATTCTAAAGAGAGGTTGCAAAGGTTGGTTTAAGCATGTAAGAGGGTATGTAAAAGAATGAAATTAAAAGTGAACAATTCAAAGAGTAGGATGATGAGAGTAACAACAAATCTAGGTAATAAAATATTGGATATCAGATTTGAGTGAGGGAATATAGAGGAAGTAAACATGTTGAGATATTTGGGAGTAGACTTGTCGGATTATGTCTGTGAAAGACTAGGTAACCCACAAAAGAAGGGAAGAAAACAAGCAGGTGATTCAATGAGGCCTTTGTGGACACAAAGAACGTTATCCATAAAGGCATAAAAAAGGGGGAATGTCCCAGAGCACAGTGGTACTAACACTTTTATGTGGGTGTCCTACATGGGTTTTAAACGATTAGGTGCGGGGTTACCAAAAGAATAATTCAGAGGTCTAAGGAACGATGTACAAGTGGTTTGGGTAAGGAGAGGATGGGAGCAAAACAGGATGATTAGGAGGGCATATAAATTTGGGGTGAAGGAAAGGAGGGGCAGGGATCATCCCAAGAAAGGTTGGAATGAGGGGGTAAAGGAAGTTTTTGAATGCTAGGGGCTTGAACATCCAACAGGCTCTTGTGAGTGCGTTACTTCGGGATGAGTTGAGGCAAGTGTTTTTGATGATTTAACGTGGTGTTAGAGTGTGAGCAAGATAACGTTTATGCAGGGATTCGGGGAAACCAGTTAACCGGACTCGAGTCCTGGAGGTAGCGCAACGCAATGAATAGAATTACAAACAAATTAAGCGGCTATAGATAAATATACATAATAGTAATATACATAATGAATATACATAATAGTATCAGAGAGTACCATTAAAAGGTTCAAAAGGCCCCAAAGTAAATACTAGGTCAGGTCTTTGATAAGACCCACTATATTTCAAACTGGCCTCCAGTCATAGGTCAGTGCAGTAGAAATGTCAGCTCAGGCATGTGATAGTCATTAGTTTATAGAGAAATGGAAGAGATGTGAAGCTGTCCCTGAATATCCTTCTAAAGAACACAACACTCCACCTAACTTCTTTTTCTCAATCTCATGTCCTATATAAATAGACATGAATCATAACACAAACGATACTGGAATTTACATGAGAGTGATATCCACTGACGACACTGTGAACTTCCAAGGTGATATAAATCATGTCTTCCAATGTGTCAGTGACAACAATATGTTCTTCAATGAGGACAAATTTCCGTTACTCTGTCATGGAAAAACTGAGGGGAGGGAAAAAGACTGGAATGGAATATAAAAAAAAAACTCGAATTACTCAACAGAGTAGAAGTTTAATGTGAAAGACTTAGGAGTGACGAGTCAGATCACACATTCAAGGATCATAGGAATATTGTTATTACAGCCGAAAGGACAATGATAGCTTGAAATAACTAGAACCTTCAAAACAGAAGATGCAGAGCCAGTAATGACACTCTTCGAGTCAATTGTTCTCTCTATGCTGGAATATTGCTGTATACTAACAGCAAGCAGTATCGCAGAGCTGTAGGATGTATAGCGAACCTTCACTACCCATACAAATTCGATTAAGTACTTGAATTACTGAGAACACTCCTTGGAGTGAAGACGAGATAGACACATCATAATTTACACCTGCACACCGAAATCACTCTCCGGGGGGAAGGGGCGAAGAGGACACAGAAGAAATTTCCAACTTGCTCTTTGCTGTTGGTGCAATACTGTTGACTTGCAACAACAGCCTGGTCAAGCAGGCCAGCAATCTAGGACCGAATCGCGGGGGCAATGATTCCCGAAATCGTCTACAGGTGGCCATCAATAGTCATCTTTGTTTCCCCTGTCCCTCTCCCAGTGTATGTAAGGATGGATGGATGGAGAGAGAGAGAGAGAGAGAGAGAGAGAGAGAGAGAGAGAGAGAGAGAGAGAGAGAGAGGGAGGCAGAGGGCGGCCCTGGGGTAGGCACATCCTGCCTTCCAAGCTCTGGGCAGAACTTCTGAAATTTCCCATTTTCATTTGCATGTATTATAATGAGGAGTGCGGGGGAAAGGGGAAGAGGAAGTGTCTGGAGAAGGGGAAGGGGGGAGGTGAAAGAAAAGAAAAAAAGAGGACGAAAGAGAAAGAAGACGAGGAAGAGCACCAACAATATTAATGTCATTTTCCATTCCTTCTATTTCACCAGGTGCTAAGAAAAGAGGAAGAGAATAATGAGGAGTTGGAAGAAGAAGAAAAGAAGATGATGATGATGATGAAGACGACGATGAGGATGAAGAAGATGAAGATTAAGATTAAGAAGAAGAAAAAGAAAAAAAAAGGAAAAAGAAGAAGATGGAGGATAGAGTTTCGCTCTGAGTTTTAACTATTCATTAGCATCGAGGGTAAAAATCTTAAGGAAGGTGTTAGCGGGCTCTCTGTCACTGAGCTCAGACTTTGCATAATTTAAAGAGCCTTCTCCATTTTCCCTACCTTCTTTTTCTACTTCCCTCCCTCTTTATCTCCCTCAATCTCTCTCTCTCTCTCTCTCTCTCTCTCTCTCTCTCTCTCTCTCTCTCTCTCTCTCTCTCTCTTCCTCACTATCTCCCTCCATTCTCATTCCTTCTCTCGGTCATTCACTCTCATTTGCTCCTCCTCTCTTCCTTCCTGCCTCCCTCCCTCTTTTCACTCGTTGCTTACCTTAAATCTCATTTCTTTCATCTCCTCTTAATTGCTTTACTCTTTCTCGTCCTCCCTCCCTTCGTCTATCTATCCCTTCGTTTTCCTCCTCTTTCGTCCACCCTTCCCTCCCCTCCTCACCTACTCCCTTCCAAGATTCCTTTCTCCTTCCCTTCCTTCCAAGCTTCCTCTGTCCTCTCTCCTTCCCTCCTCTCTTCTCCTCATTTCACCCTTCCTCTCTTACCCACTCAAAAATTTTTGCATACCTTTTAGATCCCATCTAAAGAAGCAAAGCGATGTTGGCCTACTGAAGTGTATGGCGGTGTCAATGGTAACAGTGGTGCTGCGGTGTCAATGGTAACAGTGGTGGTGCGGTGTCAATGGTAACAGTAGTGCTGCAGTGTTAATGATGGTGTTATGTGACCTTAATGGTGTTACACAGTCTTAATCCTAAATTTGCTGCCAATGGACGAAAGATAAATTGTAATTACGTATTCAGATGTACCCTCTTTAACCCCATCTTTTTCAGGCCTAGTTCCTAGGTCTATTCTGAGACGCTGTGCAATCCTCACAAGTTTAGGCATCCCTATAATAAGAAGAAGAAGAAGAAGAAGAAGAAGAAGAAGAAGAAGAAGAAGAAGAAGAAGAAGAAGAAGAAGAAGAAGAAGAAGAAGAAGAAGAAGAAGAAGAAGAAGAAGAAGAAGAAGAAGAAGAAGAAGAAGAAGAAGAAGAAGAAGAAGAAGAAGAAGAAGAAGAAGAAGAAGAAGAAGAAGAAGAAGAAGAAGAAGAAGAAGAAGAAGAAGAAGAAGAAGAAGAAGAAGAAGAGGAGGAGGAGGAGGAGGACGACGACTTGATTATCCATGTGTTCATGGGGTTTTCGTTCACAATTTACTCGCCGCTTCAACAGTAAAATCTAAAATCTAATTGTGTTAGTGGAGTTATGTAGTATTAATGGTGTTAGATCGTGTTAGTAATGTTATATGGTGCAGATGGTGCTAATAATATTAGTGGGGTTATGTGATGGTGGTGGTCTGTGGGATTACTGGTGTTATGTGGTGTTTTGTGTTAATGGTGTTAATGGTGTCAATGGTGAGGTGGTCGGTGCTTTTAATAATTGCGTTAGGTGGTGTCACAAGTGGTACTTGTGGTTGTGTGTCACTTTGTGCTGGTTGTGTTGCGTTATCTGGTGTTAATTATGGTAAAAATGGTCTAAAAAGCTAGACAGCTATCCGCTATGGCGGAAGACCATCCTTCCACTCCCACCCCCGTCCCTCCCATCCTGGATTCTGAAGACTGATCTCTGCGCCTTGCTGGCCTCACCTTGTAATCTCGGAATCACCGTATATATCGAGGCTGAGATCGTGGCTCAGCAACACAACTGCAACAGTGCAGCTGTGCACCCAGGCCATCAGCTACACCCGTTCATCCCTACTTTGTCATGTATTGCAAAATACGCTCTACTTTGACTTTATTTCCAACTTTTGAACTTTAAAAGTAAATTGTGGTGAATCGTTGTGCCCTTCAGATACTTCTAAATATTTTTTTGTGTAACGAGAGTGGTTCATTCTTGACGTAGTTCATTTTACGTTATTCTAATCAAATTTATTCTATTTATTGGTCGATTTTTGTTAATACAAACACACATTACTATGAGTGCGTAGCCTTGTTCTTATATAACTTATAAAATCAGCTCTTCGATACAAGTGAATAAAGAACCAGACACAAGTCATTGTGTTGCTCTTCCTAACTACACACACACACACACACACACACACACACACACACACACACACACACACACACACACACACATACACAATATATATATATATATATATATATATATTTATTCTAAAAGTGCTCTTATGTGTACCTTTTTATTTGTTATTACTAGTAATGAAAGCCAATATAGATCAATATGTTTGTCAGCTCATTTCATTGTTTCATTAATTTGTTGACATTTGATGTGAATAATAACAGTATGAGGTTTAACAATAATGTTTTGTGTCATGTAAATTTATTGTGTGGCGTTATTTGTTGGTGTTACGTTGAGTCCGGTGTTACGTTGAGTCCGGTGTTACCTGGTGGTGCTACATGGTGGTGCTACCTGGTGGTGCTACATGGTCGAGTTTTATTTCGATGCTTTACAAAAACTGTTATGCGATGAAAAGCTTTCTTTTAAAAAAATCAATTACAGAAAAAACATGTAATATTTAAAAAACATTCCAAGACACCAAGAAAAATTTCTTAAGTAAAAAAAAAGAGAAAATATGGAGAAGTTTTAAGCACAAGTAAACTTATTATTTTATTTTGTTAAGCTTATTACCGTCAACGTATGACCTTTCGCCTTCGATTTCACTTGACCTTTGACCTTAGGAGAAGATATTAAGCCATTGAAAGATGCAAATGCTATTATCAGCACTTCGTAAGTTTGAGGCAACTCCCCGGCAGAATAACTCTTAAATGGATGATACTGAACCGAGTATCTCTTGTGTGTTTATTTATTCTGAAAGAACAGTCTTAGAGCCGACCTCTGTTTATAAGTATTTTTTTTCCTTGTGCAATCGACACACATTCCGGAGCAGAGTGCACACGCAAGCATGCAGGGAAGCATGCTTGCGTGTGCACTGTGTGTGTGGCTGTGTGGGGCTGTGTGTGTGTGTGTGTCTGTACTCACCTAATTGTACTCACCTAATTGTGGTTGCAGGGGTCGAGACTCCGCTCTTGGCCCCGCCTCTTCGCTGTCCGCTACTGGGTCTCTGCTCTCCCTGCTCCATGAGCTTTATCATACCTCGTCTTAAAACTATGTATGGTTCCTGCCTCCACTATATCTTTCTCTAGACTATTCCACTTCCTGACTACTCTGTGGCTGAAGAAATGCTTCCTAACATCCCTTTGACTCATCTGAGTCTTCAGCTTCCAGTTGTGTCCCCTTGTTTCTGTGTTCCCTCTCTGGAACATCCTGTCCCTGTCTACCTTGTCGATTCCCCGCAGTATTTTGTATGTCGTTATCATGTCTCCTCTGACCCTTCTTTCCTCCAGTGTTGTTAGTCCTATTTCCCTCAAACTTTCTTCATAGGACAGACCCCTGAGTTGTGGAACTAGCCTTGTCGCAAACCTTTGCACTTTCTCTAGTTTCTTTACGTGCTTGACCAGGTGTGGGTTCCAGACTGGTGCTGCATATTCTAGTATGGGCCTGACGTACACGGTGTACAGTGTCTTGAACGATTCCTTGTTTAGGTAACGGAACGCTAATCTTAGGTTTGCCAGTCGCCCATATGCTGCCGCAGTTATCTGGTTGATGTGTGCCTCCGGAGACGTACTTGGCGTTATACTTACCCCAAGGTCTTTCTCCTTTGCCGAGGTTTGTAGCCCTTGTCCACCTAGCCTGTACTCTGTCAGCGGTCTTCTTTGTCCTTCTCCGATCTTCATGACTTTGCATTTGGTGGGATTGAATTCGAGAAGCCAGTTGCTAGACCAGATGTCAAGCTTGTCCCTCTGTTTGAAGTCCTGCTTGGTCCTCTTCCGATGTGGTTCTCCTCATTAACTTCACATCATCTGCAAACCAGGACACTTCTGAGTCTATCCCTCCGTCATGTCATTTAATATACCAAAAACAGCACTGGTCCTAGGACTGACCCTGTCGAACCCTGCTCGTCACAGGCGCCCACTCTGAGACTTCGTCACGTACATGACTTGTTGCCTCCTTGTCAGGTATTCTTTGATCATTGTCGGTGCCTTTCAATTATGGTATGATCCTTAGTGTTTTGCACTAATCTTTTGTGAGGAACTGATGTGAAGTCCTCGTCTCAACTACGCCCCCCCCCCCCCCCCCCCCCCCCCCCCCCCCCCCCCCCCCCCCCCCCCCCCCCCCCCCCCCCCCCCCCGGGGGGGGGGGGGGGGGGGGGGGGTCAGGCAAACCTTAGCACTTTAATTTCTTGACGTGCTTGACCAGGTGTGGGATCAAAAGTGGTGCTGCATACTCCAGTATGGGTCTGACGTACACGGTGTACAGAGTCTTGAACGATTCCTTACTGAGGTATCGGAACGATATTCTTAGGTTTCCGAGGCGCCCATATGCTGCAGCAGTTATCTGGTTGATGTGCGCCTCAGGAGATGTGCTCGGTATTATACTCATCCCAAGATCCTTTTTCCTGAGTGAGGTTTCCAGTCTTTGGCCACCTAGCCTAGACTGTCTGCGGTCTTCTTTGCCCTTTCCCGATCTTCATGACTTTGCATTTGGCGGGGTTAAATTCGAGTAGCCAGTTGCTGGACCAGGCTTGCAGCCTGTCCAGGTCTCTTTGTAGTCTTGCCTGATCATCATCCGATTTAATTCTACTCATTAACTTCACATCATCTGCAAACCAGGGACACTTCTGAGTCTATCCCTTCCGTCATGTCATTTATATATACCAAAAACAGCACTGGTCCTAGGACTGACCCCTGTCGAACCCTGCTCGTCACAGGCGCCCACTCTGAGACTTCGTCACGTATCATGACTCGTTGCCTCCTTGTCAGGTATTTTTTGATCAATTGCGGTGCCTATCATATTATGTGTGCATGATCCTCTAGTGTTTGCACTAATCTCTTGTGAGGAACTGATTCGAAGTCCTTCTTGCAGTCCTAGAAAATGCAATTTACCCACCCCTCTCTCTCGTGTCTTATTTATGTTACCTTGTCATAATACTCCAGTAGGTTTGTGACACAGGATTTCTCTTCAATGAAACCATGCTGGTTGTCGTTTATAAGCTTGTTTCTTTCTAGGTGCTCCACCACTCTCCTCCTGATAATCTTCTCCATGACTTTGCATATCAGGGAGACAGGTCTGTAGTTTAATACCTCGTGCCTGTCTCCTTAAAAATTGGGATTACATTTGTCATCTTCTATACCTCAGGTAGTTGCCCAGTTTCAATGGATGTTTTGAAAAAATTTTAGTGGCACACACAGCATCTCTGCTCCCTCTCTAAGGACCTATGGAGGGATGTTGTCCGGTCCCACCGCCTTTGAGGTATCAAGTTCACATAGCAGCTTCTTCACCTCCTCCTCGGTTGTGTGTATTTCATCCAGCACTTTTTGGTATATCCCTTGTTGGTGTATCCCCCTATTCTGACTTCATGCAGTTCTTCCTGTTTCCACTGTAAATACTTCTTTAAATCTCATTTGAGCTCCTCACATACTTCTTGGTCATTTCTTGTGAACTCCCCACCTTCCTTCCTCAGCCTGATTAGCTGGTCCTGACTACTGATTTCGTCCTTATGTGGCTATGTAACAGCTTTGGGTAAGACTTGACTTTCGATGCTGTGTCGTTTTCATATTGTCGCTGGGCCTCCCTCCATGTCTGTGCACATTCAGTTATGGCTCTTCTGGCTCTTCGACTAATATCTTTGTTTTCCTGGGTCCTTTGTCTTCTGTACTTTTTCCATTCTCTATCACACTTAGGTTTTGCCTACCTACACTTTTGAGTGAAACAAGGGCTCGTTGTCTTTCCATTATTTATGTTGCCCTTGGGAACAAACCTCTCCTCTGCCTCTGCATTATGTTGTCACAGTCCATTTTGTTTACTGATTTTGCTACTAAGTCTCTTTCCAACTGAACCTCTTGCAGGAAGTTCCTCATGCCTGTGTAGAGTCCCCTTTTATAGTTGGCTTTTCCCATCCTACTCCTGTTACCCTCTACACTTGTAACTCTACTATGCATTCAAAGCTCAGAACCACATGATCACTAGCTCCGAGGGGCTTTTGGTATGTGATGTCCTCGATGTCTTAACTACTCAATGTGAATACGAAGTCCAGTGTTGCTGATTCATCCACACCTCTCTCTCTGGCAGTGTCCCTAACATGTTGATGCATGAGGTTTTCCAGTTCCACATCCATCATCTTGGTTTTCCATGTTTCGGGACCCCTATGTGGCTCCAGGATTTCCCAGTCAATTTCTTTGTGATTGAAATCACCCATAACTATTAACTTTGCTCTACTCATGTGAGCTCTTCTGGCCACCTCAGCTAGTGTGACCACCATTGCTCTGTTGCTCTCTTCATATTCTTCTTTCTCTTAACCTCCTTCAGTTCTTTGGAGGGTTGTACATCACTGCAATTACCACCTTAGGGCCCCCAGACTGAATTGTTCCTATTTAGTCCTTTTCGCCCATTCTGTCCATGCCTTCCTTTCCTCAAGTCCCCACCAGTTTTTAATGAGCAGTGCAGCTCCTCTACCCCCTCTGCCTCTTGCATTTTTCGTCAGGCTCTGATTTCCAGGTGGAAAGATTGCATCTGTTATCCCGGTGAGTTTCGTTTCTGTGAGTGCTATGATGTCTGGGGATATCTTGATTCTTTCATGCCACTCCTCACATCTATTTGTTATTCCGTCCATATTTGTATACCAAACCTTCAACTTGCTTTCTAAAACTGTGGTCTGGTGGGGTTGGGGAAGTGGGAGACCTGGCGAGAAACTATGGTGAGTTGCTGTGAAGGTGGAGTTTGTGTTAAGGGGGGTGGGGGGCAGTGGGTATGGCATATAGGTTGTGGGTTAGATTGCTTGGGTTCATTGGGGTGTTCGGGGTTGAGGGCCTTAGGTAGGTGGTTCTGAGGGAGGTTGAATTTGTTCCTCTTCCTGAGTATGGGTTCTGCTGCCCATCTGTTCTTTGTACCCTCTCCTTCAGTTTCTGTCTTTCTACTCGTGTTATGTCACGGTCAAGGTACACCCTCCGGTACACTATATCCCTTAGTCATGCTTTCTCCTGCAGGCTCCTGTTTCACGCCGATTCTGACTTGAAAATCACTTTGACTGGCTGGTTTCTTCCTTTTGCGAACCTCCCTATTCTCAGAACATTTGTCAGCTGGGTCATGTCGTCCTCTCCTATTGTTTTCATGATACTTTTAATCGCTTTTTTCTCCCCTTGTCTTCTTGCTTCGCAATTTTCCCCTTCAAATTCCTGGAGCCCGTAAACAAAGACTGACCTCTCCCATTCATTCTCCCATTGCAATTCCCTTTGTATCCCCTGATTCGATTTAGTTGCCGCTATCGCAGCTTTTTTTTCTTCAATCTCTTCTCTATCTGTTGTCCCTGTGCCCATTGGTCTGTCATTTTCCCTTCTCAGCTGTGTGTGTGTACTCACCTAGTTGTACTCTCCTAGCTGTGGTTGCAGGGATCGAGTCACAGCTCCTGGCCCCGCCTCTTCACTGGTCGCTACTCGGTCACTCTACCCGCTCCATGAGCTTTATCATACCTCTCCTTAAAGCTATGTATGGATACTGCCTCCACTACATCACTTCCCAGACTATTCCACTTCCTGACAACTCTGTGACTGAAGAAATATTGTGTGTGTGTGTGTGTGTGTGTGTGTGTGTGTGTGTGTGTGTGTGTGTGTGTGTGTGTGTGTCTGTCTGTCTGTTTCTCTCTCTCTCGCTGTTTAAGCTTAATTGCCGAGTTTGGCCTATTTTGTAAGGGTGCACTTTGCCGAATTAGCAGAATGAAAATTTGTTTTTACAATAATTCAGTGGAAATCAAACTGAGATTGACGAAGCAAATATGTATCACAGATTTTAAATAATATTAAATAAATTAAAATTTACCTATATATTGAGCATAATTTATCTAAAAAAAATTGCGATAGTTTAAGTAAAAAATTAACTATTATTCTGTATCAGATTTTTTGGAAACGTTTAATTTTGAAGGGAGTTAGGCCTATTCTTCGGCAAGTTCGGTTTATATATATATATATATATATATATATATATATATATATATATATATATATATATATATATATATATATATATATATATATATATACTATATATATATGTCGTGATGAATAGGTAAAGCTTACGATTTTGGCTTAAATAGCAAAGCTATTTTTTGGCCGAATAAAGCAAGCGAAAATTTGTGTATGCAAAAATATCGCAAAAATCATTCTACCTATCGAAAAAATATATATTTCATTGTGTTTGTTCATTATTAAATTATTGTAAACTTATATAAAATACGTTTAGTTGGATTAAGCTAAATTAAATTGCGCTTGTTATAATAAGGTTAAGTAGGTTTTCTAAGGTTCTTTTGGTACAAAATTAATAATTTTTACATTAACAAGAGTGAAAAGATATATCTTTAGAAGTATAAGAAAAAATTGTAGAAAGGACGTAATTTTCAATGAGTTTTTGCTAATTGACCAGTTTTACCTATTATATATATAAATGACCTGACAGCGGGGATCAAATACTGTGTGTTGATACTTGTTGATTATGTGAAAATAATAACAAAATAAGAACAGGAGAGGGTATTGGCACGCTGCACGAAGACTTACGCAGGCTTCAGGAGTGGTCAAACAAGCGGTTACCGGAGTTCAATAGAAACAAGGGACAGAACATGCAAATCAGAGGGTGGAAGGCGATCATATTCAGAGTATAGATTGGTAGGGCAAACACTACAAAATAAAAAAAAAAAGTGAAAAGATAAGGAGCATAAAGTGAACATTACACCGGAAATATCGCCATAGCTTCACACAACTCATGACATCGGCATCCCACCAGAAGTTAGTTATTCTTAGAACTTCAGAAACCTCAACAGAAGCCTTCATGACACGATATATATTAAGCCTATGACAGAATCCCCACCAGAAAAAAAAAACCAAGAAGTTAGAAAAGATCTAGATATTTGCAAGTAGGCAAGTACTGAAAGAGAGGACCAGAGGAGAGTGATAACAACGTGTATAATACTGAAAGGATAAAATAGATCGGAGAGGAAAGATTGTTTGACGAGAGAGGATCAGTAGGTAAAACACAAGCGAGATGAAGAAATGCTAGAAAATACTTCTTCACTTTGAGAAAGGTGCGCAAGTGCGAGACAGTGGCCAGGGCAAACTCAATACAAAGCTTCAGGAGTAAATATGGTAAGACCCAAGAGACCAAGACACAGTAGCTCCTTTCAGTTGAATGTTTAGAAGTGGTGCCAAAGGGGCTGTACCTCTCACAGACGCTCAACAAAGAGTTGACATGACACATCAGTCGGTTAAGAACTAAGAGGCGGGGCCAAGAGCTAGATCTCTCCCCTCACAAACTCACACGGTTGCACGAATTCCCACGTGGCTTGAGTTCAGTGGTCAGAACAGTCAGTGTACAACCAAAGGGTTGTGGGTTCGACTCCTATAGGCTAAAAGTTATTATTTAACTCTAGTGTAGACTTTAGGGACCCACAGCCTCAGAGTGAAGGAAAAAACTTCGAGGAAAAATATCTGGATTTCTCCGTAAAGCCGTTTGAATTTTCCACTTTCCTACCATCGCACCTTTTATAAAGCACAAATCGATGTACTATATGCTTAACATTTCGCAAACGGGCCAAATTATTTACAAACACTATCTCTCAGACCACAGCAGGATTCGAACCTTCACACTTTGCATCAAAGTGCGCACCACTTAAGCTTTTCATTGAGTAATAGGGGTAACTTGCTTTATTTTAAAGCTCAGCCCTTTCTAAAATAGAAATAGATTAACTCTCCGCCATCCTCCTCCTCCTCTGATCCTATCCACTTCAGTGTGCTAACACCCACGTACCTACTTAGTGTTAGGTGAACACGGGCGACAGATGTACAAAAATATTTTCGCCGTTTACCACTCGTGCCGGGATCGAACTCTAGCCCCCTCGGTTGTGAGGCGAAGATGCCACCACCTGAACATTGCCCAACTTCTCCAGTATTTACATTTAAGTAATTAAACACAGACTCATTCTATATTTCTTCGGTTATTTCCCCAACTTCTCTCTCTCTCTCTCTCTCTCTCTCTCTCTCTCTCTCTCTCTCTCTCTCTCTCTCACACACACACACACACACGAACACACACACGAACACACACACACACAGGCAGGGGTAACAGGCAAGGCACTACAATGGATCAGGGAATACCTGTCAGGAAGACAGCAGCGAGTCATGGTACGTGGCGAAGTGTCAGAGTGGGCGCCGGTGACAAGTGGGGTGCCACAGGGATCAGTCCTAGGACCGGTGCTGTTTCTGGTATTTGTGAACGACATGACGGAAGGAATAGACTCTGAAGTGTCCCTGTTTGCAGATGATGTGAAGTTGATGAGAAGAATTCAATCGGACGAGGACCAGGCAGAACTACAAGGGATCTGGACAGGCTGCAAGCCTGGTCCAGCAATTGCTCCTGGAGTTCAACCCACCAAGTGCAAGTCATGAAGATTGGGGAAGGGCAAAAGACCGCAGACGGAGTACAGCCTAGGGAGGCCAGAGACTACAAACCTCACTCAAGGAAAAAGATCTTGGGGTGAGTATAACACCAGGCACATCTCCTGAGGCGCACATCAACCAAATAACTGCTGCAGCATATGGGCGCCTAGCAAACCTAAGAACAGCATTCCGACATCTTAACAAAGAATCGTTCAGGACCTTGTACACTGTGTACGTTAGGCCCATACTGGAGTATGCTGCGCCAGTTTGGAACCCACACCTAGCCAAGCACGTAAAGAAGCTAGAGAAAGTGCAAAGGTTTGCAACAAGACTAGTCCCGGAGCTAAGGGGTATGTCCTACGAGGAGAGGTTAAGGGAAATCGACCTGACGACACTGGAGGACAGGAGAGATAGGGGGGACATGATAACGATATATAAGATACTGAGAGGAATTGACAAGGTGGACAAAGACAGAATGTTCCAGAGATGGGACACAGCAACAAGGGGACACAGTTGGAAGTTGAAGACTCAGATGAATCACAGAGATGTTAGGAATTATTTCTTCAGTCACAGAGTGGTCGGGAAGTGGAATAGTTTAGGAAGTGATGTAGTGGAGGCAGGCTCCATACATAGCTTTAAGAAGAGGTATGATAAAGCTCATGGCGCAGGGAGAGTGACCCAGTAGCGGCCAGTGAAGAGGCGGGGCCAGAAGCTATGACTCGACCCCTGCAACCGCAACTAGGTGAGTACAACTAGCTGAGTACACACCCTGGTCGCTACTAGGTCACTCTCCCTGCTCCGTGAGCTTCATCTTACCTGTACTCACCTAGTTGTGGTTACAGGGGTCTATTCATAGCTCCTGGCCCCGCCTCTTCACTGGCCGCTACTGGGTCACGTTCCCTGTTCCATGAGCTTTATCATACCTCTCCTTAAAGCTGTGTATGGAACCTGCCTCCACTACATCGCTTCCCAAGCTATTCCACTTCCCGACCACTCTATGACTGAAGAAATACTTCCTAACATCCCTGTGATTCATTTGAGTCTTCAACTTCCAACTGTGTCTCCTTGTTGCTGTGTTCCATCTCTGGAACATTCTGTCTCTGTCCACCTTGTCTATTCCTCTCAGTATCTTATATGTCGTTATCATGTCCCCCCTATCTCTCCTGTCCTCCAGTGTCGTCAGGTCGATTTCCCTTAACCTCTCCTCGTAGGACATACCCCTTAGCTCCGGGACTAGTCTTGTTGCAAACCTTTGCACTTTCTCTAGCTTCTTTACGTGCTTGGCTAGATGTGGGTTCCAAACTGGTGCTGCATACTCCAGTATGGGCCTAACGTACACAGTGTACAGAGTCTTGAACGATTCTTTATTAAGATGTCGGAATGCTGTTCTTAGGTTAGCTAGGCGCCCATATGCTGCAGCAGTTATTTGGTTGATGTGCGCCTCGGGAGATGTGCCTGGTGTTATACTCACCCCAAGACCTTTTTCCTTGATTGAGGTTTGTAGTCTCTGGCTCTCTAGACTGTACTACGTCTGCGGTCTTCTTTGCCCTTCCCCAATCTTCATGACTTTGCACTTGGTGGGGTTGAACTCCAGGAGCCAATTGCTGCACCAGGCTTGCAGCCTGTCCAGATCCGTTTGTAGTTCTGCCTGGTCCTCGTCCGATTGAATTCTTCTCATCAACTTCACATCATCTGCAAACAGGGACACTTCGGAGTCTATTCCTTCCGTCATGTCGTTCACAAATACCAGAAACAGCACCGGTCCTAGGACTGACCCCTGTGGAACCCCACTCGTCACCGGCGCCCACTCTGACACCTCGCCACGTACCATGACTCTCTGCTGTCTTCCTGACAGGTATTCCCTGATCCATTGTAGTGCCTTCCCTGTAATCCCTGCCTGGTCCTCCAGCTTCTGCACTAATCTCTTGTGTGGAACTGTGTCAAACGCCTTCTTACAGTCCAAGAATATGCAATCTACCCACCCCTCTCTCTCTTGTCTTATTGCTGTCACCCTGTCTTAGAACTCCAGTAGGTTTGTGACACAGGATTTCCCGTCCCTGAAACCGTGTTGGCCGTCGTTGATGAGATCATTCCTTTCTAGGTGCTCCACCACTCTTCTTCTGATAATCTTCTGCGTGTGTGTGTGTGTGTTTGTTCTCACCTAGTTGTGGTTGTAGGGGTTGATTCACAGCTCCTGGCCCCGAAAAACATAGTTGGCCCTCATACGGGCAAACACACAAACACACACACACACAGGTAAGATAAAGCTCACGGAGCAGGGAGTGACCTAGTAGCGACCAGTGAAGACGCGGGGCCAGGAACTATGAATCGACCCCTGCAACCACAATTAGGTGAGTACACACACACACACCTTACTAGCACATCTCTCCAACCCTCTCCTCCTTTCCCCGCTTATTTCCCCTCCCTTCTTCCCTGTGCTAGATAACCTCTACTCCAGCACTACCCCTTCTCTTCCTCTCCCCCTCCCTCTTCGGTCCCTCTCTCCCTCTCTCTCCCAAACAAACAAACCACCCCAACACACTAATAAATCCTATTGTATCCCTTAATCCCTATCCCTGCCTGGTTTCCTCCCCCCCCCATCCATCCCTTTCACCCTCCCTACTCCTCCTTCCCTCATTCACCCTCCCTCCTCTCTCTCTCTCTCTCTCTCTCTCTCTCTCTCTCTCTCTCTCATTAGATAGTCATTTCCGGGGAAAAGGAGGAGCGGTCCAAACGTTACCCGGACATCTCAAGAGGTTTTAATAGCTAAACTGCTGTTAATGCATCTATATGGAAACTCTGTAGGGCCCAAAAAATGCTCGGGGCCCTACCATCAATCTAAACTTTAAACATATACCTCCAACTTGGCAACATTTCAGCGTCATTGGACCCCAGTTCAATGTGTAGTGAAGGTGGAGGGAAGGCAGGGAGGAGGGTGGTGATGGCAGGGAGGAGGGTGATGAGGGCAGGGAGGAGGGAGGGGGGTGATGGCAGGGAGGAGGGAGGGTGGTGATGGCAGGGAGGACGGAGGGTGGTGAGGGCAGGGAGGAGGGAAGGTGGTGAGGGCAGGCAGGAGAGAGGGTGGAGATGGCAGGGAGGAAGGAGGGTGGAAAGGGCAGGAAGGAGGGTGGTGAGGGCAGGCAGGAGGAAAGGTGATGATGGCAAGGAGGGAGGGTGATGATGGCAGGGAGGAGGGAGGGTGATGAGGGCAGGAAGGAGGGAGGGTTGAGAGGGCAGGGAGGAGGATGGGTTATGAGGGCAGGAAGGAGGGAGGGTGGTGAGGGCAGGCAGGAGGAAGGGTGATGAGGGTAGAAAGGAGGGAGGGTGATGATGGCAGAGAGGAGGGAGGGTGATGAGGGTAGAAAGGAGGGAGGATGGTGAGGGCAGGGAGGAGGGAGGGTGATGAGGGCAGGGAGAAGAGATGGTGGTGAAGGCAGGGAAGAGGGAGGGTGATGAGGGCACGAAGGAGGGAGAGTGGTGATGGCAGGGAGGAGGGAGGGTGGTAAGGGCAGGCAGGAAGAAGGCTGATGATGACAAGGAGGAGGGAGGGTGATGATGGCAGGGAGGAGGGAGGGTGATGAGGCAGGAAGGAAGGAGATGGTGGTGAGGCAGGGAAGAGGGAGGGTGATGAGGGCGGAGGAGAGGGGATGGCAGGAAGGGGGTGAGGGCAGGGAGGAGGGAGGGTGATGAGGGCGGGAGGAAGAGGAAGGTTGTGAGGGCAGGGAGGAGGGAGGGTGAGGCAGGGGAGAAAGGGAGGGAGGGTGAGGAGGGAGAGGGAGGGAGGGAGGGTTGGAGGGCAGGGAGGAGGGAGGGTGGTAGGGGCAGGAAGGAGGGTGGTGAGGGCAGGAAGGAGGAGGGTGATGATGGCAGAGAGGAAGGAGGGTGATGATGGCAGAGAGGAGGGAGGGTGATGAGGGTAGAAAGGAGGGAGGGTGGAGAGGGCAGGGAGGAGGGTGATGAGGGCAGGGAGGAGGGAGGGTGGTGAGGGCAGGGAGGAGGGAGGGTGGTGAGGGCAGAAAGGCGGGAGGGTGGTGAGGGCAAGGCAGGAGAGAGGGTAGTGAGGGCAGGAAGGAGGGAGGGTGGTGATGGCAGGGATGAAAGATGGTGATGAGGGCAGGAAGGAAGGAGGGTGGTGATGGCAGGGGTTTTGGGAGGGTGGTGAGGGAAGGAAGGAGGGTAGTGAGTGCAGGGAGGAGGGAGGGGAAGGGTTGTAATGACAGGGAAGAGAGGGGTAAACGAGAGAGGAGGAAAGGGAAATAGGTAGGAGAGAAATGGGAAGACGATCTGAATGCAAATCTTGGGGTTAAAAAAATAAATGCCAGAAATATATACCTGGTGTATATATTCAAATATACACACCTGGTCTGGGACCGAGACTTGAAGGCAGTGACCTCGGGAAGTGACTACTGCAAATCGGACATGTGTATACCCGAGACATACATCTGTCATACACTAGATATATACATGCACCTCATACGGAAATATCTGACACATGAGCCTATCACACACCGGATATACACACCTGATACATATATACCTCACGCATGGATCTGTTATACACTTGAAACATACACACACCGCAGACTTATACACTTGACACGGACACCTGTCATACTCACCTAATTATACTCCATATATACCGAAGTCCGAGAGGTAACTGAATCCTGAGTCATGTGTGGATGCTCCCACCTCATCCACCACAATCAAAAAACCTCTCTTTTTCGTATTGCTACATTATTCTCTATCTCAGTGTCAGTGCAGATACCAACAGTTTAATTAATCAGAAACTAACCCAACCCCTTCCTTAGCGGACGGAATGACACGCAAGTTTAGTGGTCCACATTAAAAGTAGTAATAATAATAATAATAATAATAATAATAATTAAAGCTTAACAGAACGACCATCGCTGAAGGAGGAGAAACGTGTTAGTCAAATTATATTTAAAATCAATAAGAAAATGGACAGAAAAAAAAACATCGGCAATATATTCACTGAGAGGAAAACGCAAATAATAAATCGGTTTTCAAAATAATTTACAGCCCACCTGAAATTGATGTGGAGGCGTACTCTGCAATGGCGAAAATGAGCAATGCGCGAGAGGTGATTGTTGTTGGTGGTGATTTAATTGACCAATCTTGAACGGGGGGGAGGGAAGTGACGTGCTTTCTACCAATCCTTGGGTGACGTGCTTTCTGTTAATGCTGAAGCGACATGCTTTCTGCCAATGCCTGGGTGACGTGCTTTCTACCAATCCCTGGGTGACGTGCTTTCTACCAATCCCTGGGTGACGTGCTTTCTACCAATCCCTGGGTGACGTGCTTTCTACCAATCCCTGGGTGACGTGCTTTCTACCAATCCCTGGGTGACGTGCTTTCTACCAATCCCTGGGTGACGTGCTTTCTACCAATCCCTGGGTGACGTGCTTTCTACCAATCCCTGGGTGACGTGCATTCTACCAATCCCTGGGTGACGTGCTTTCTACCAATCCCTGGGTGACGTGCTTTCTACCAATCCCTGGGTGACGTGCTTTCTACCATTCCCTGGGTGACGTGCTTTCTACCATTCCCTGGGTGACGTGCTTTCTACCAATCCCTGGTGACGTGCTTTCTACCAATCCTTAGGGAGTGTTGTCTTGTGTTTGTAGACTTGAGTAATCTTCTGTAGGGAAGTGTTACTGTAAATTACATTTCGTATCCAGTACGTTGTTTTACCTACGTTTTTGTTGTTATTTCTGCCGCCTAACGTTGTTCTGTTGCTGAATGACGAGCTGTTAAACATATTTCTAATGAACTATTGTAGAAATAAAATATCAATGAGGAATATATAGGACTATATAAAATATAGATTTGTCATTGGCTAATTCATAGTATGATTAAACCCGATAAATTGACTTTTAAATTTGATAGAAACCTAAACATTTATGTGGAAATCATAAATATTTTGCAAGGAAACACAAACATTTAAAACTGCGAAAACGAATAATGTTTACACTGATCAGGAGTCCCAATATTTGCATCGCTCGAAATATGGTTAAAAGTAAAAAAAAAAAAAAAAAAAAGAGTTGAAAAATAGACCTTTTTTAAACAGCAAAGAAAATCGTAAATATTTTGCTTAAAGCCGTGAACTCCCTAACTCCCCCCTTCCCTTTCCGCTCCCCCACTTCCCTCCCTCCCCCTCACCCCATGGACCCCCAAAGTGAAAAAGAGTGAAAGGAGGAGGAAGAGAAGTGAGTGGAGGGATCAATTAGTAAGGTAAACCAGGTGAGGTGCTACACCAACCCCTCCTTCCCCAACCACCCAGCTCCCTCCTCTCCTCCGTTATGCTTCATAAACAAAGCAGGGAATCAAAGCTCTCTCCAGCACCGGCTAAGTCAACACTTGACCGCTCTCAATCAAACCCCGCCCTTTGCTCACTCTAATTATATTATATTGCATATTACACGCTCACGTACACATACGTACCACACACACACACACACACACACACACACACACACACACACACAAAACTATAATTTTTTTGTTATTGCCTATTACGCCGGAATGGAAAGACATGGTACCCAAATTATTGAAAGTAATGAGGAAAAAAAATTACGAATCATCACATTAAAGAGATGACTCGTGTAGAAGGCAACCATTACTCGACAGTAGTTATAATATTTACTCCAAAATAATTTATTCCAATGTAAAATCTGTGTACATGCTGTCTTTAAATCTGCGTACATGCTGTCTTTAAATCTATTAAAGACAGCATGTACACTAGAATATTACTTAAACGACAACAAACATAAACGAAAGATTGATTGCATGACAAAAAAAAAATGTCCTAATATGAAACAATATTTCAGAAATAAAATAAAGCAATGGAATATTGCAAGTTATCGATATTAATCAAATACAATAATGTCTCTGCAACAAATATTGCTGAAAGAGAGGAATACATCCTTGAAATACGTGCTGGAAATACATGCTGAAAATACCTGCTGGAAATACATGCTGAAAATACCTGCTGGAAGCACATGCTGGAAGTGGAAATTACAATGTTCTAAAATGAATGCGTAAAAGAAGGAGCATTGACTCTCTTCCCAAGAAAACGAGATAAATCCCAACAACAAACACAAGTTAATCACTAGAACTGTTGGATGCTGATCAAATCAGTGAGTGGGACCAGACGAGATATCACTCTGGATTTATATATATATATATATATATATATATATATATATATATATATATATATATATATATATATATATATATATATATATATATATATATATATATAAAATTTAACCTCAGGTAAAAAAAATCATGTTTAACCACTGAGATGTTATGATAGTTATATAAACTATACAGGGACGAAAAAAAAAGATGAGTAGATTACATTAGCTAGCACTTCAAAACCAAAATCGACAGAATACATCATGGAAGGGTAATCAGGAAACTCTAGAATATAACATTCCTACATGGCAGCTTCCACACAAGGAATACTAACAGCCGGAAACCTACCATGGTCACCCCAACAACTTACACTCACTCGCCAAACAACACAAAATTTACGACGAGAACCACAATTTTTTTTTAAAAGTTTAGCACATAGTTATTGTGTTTTAAAGAATATATTATTATTATTATTATTATTATTATTATTATTATTTTATTACTTTTTAAAGTTTAGCACAAATTTAAAGTGATTTTCAGATTATATTATAATTATTTTTTTAAATTTTAATACACAACGTTTTTCCACATATTATTATTATTATTATTATTATTATTAAATTCATTGGAAGCAGTAAGTCAATTAGAAAAATATTGTCCATGGGGAACGCGAGATAATCATTTTTGATCCAAGGAAGAGAAGGATAACGCCACTTCAAGGCATCAAGGGACTCTAGCAGCTCCTTCCCTTTCGCTTTCTCCCATCCAACTACCCATCCCTTTCCCCTGGTGGGTGTCCCAGTTTAACACCCCTAATCCTGCGCTCCTCCACTGACATGAAAGAAGTCTGGAATGACAGGTATTGCTGGCAAGTCCGGTACAAACGCACATAACGTTGAGCTCTGGGTAAAGCGCTATCATGTCGTGACTACGAAGCTCTACACAAAGCAAAACCATACACTAAGCTTTCGTCCAAAAAAAATCATGGCCTTTGTATAATTCCAATAGCCACTTGTCAAACAAATCCTTCATCGTATCCAGGTCCGTTTATACAATAAATTTTATTTTCCATCAGTATGTTCAGTGAAACTTAACAATCATAAGATACATATCTTTTAAACTTTATATAATTTATGGATTTTTGTATTCAATTAGATATGTAATAAATCGGGCAAGCATAAGCGGGAGAAAAATAGAAGGAAGAGGAGTTAATTTTTTTTCTATGAAAATTATAATTTTGTTATTCATTATGCAAATTACTGGATTTAAAATAAATTTACATTGATAAATATATTTTCACCACTGATTAGTGTGTGTGTGTGTGTGTGTGTGTGTGTGTGTTTATGTGTGTACTCACCTATATGTACTCACCTATATGTGGTTGCAGGGGTCGATTCATAGCTCCTGGCTCCCCTCTTCACTGGTCGATACTAATTCACTCTCTCCCTGCTCCATAAGCTTTATCATACCTCTTCTTAAAGCTATGTATGGAACTTGCTTCCACTACTTCACTCTCCAGATTATTCAACTTCTTCACAACTCTATGGCTAAAGAAATACTTCCTAACATCCCTAAGACTCACCTGGGTTTTCAGCTTCTAATTGTGGCCCCTTGTTCCTGTATCCCATCTCTGAAACATTCAAGCCCTGTCCACCTTGTCAATTCCTCTCAGTATTTTATACGTTGTTATCATGTCCCCCCTATCTCTCCTGTCCTCCAGTGTCGTCAGGTCGATTTCCCTTAACCTCTCCTCGTAGGACATACCCCTTAGCTCCGGGATTAGTCTTGTTGCAAACCTTTGCACTTTCTCTAATTTCTTTACGTACTTGGCTAGGTGTGGGTTCCAAACTGGTGCTGCATACTCCAATATGGGCCTAACGTACACAGTGTACAGGGTCCTGAACGATTCCTTATTAAGATGTCGGAATGTTGTTCTTAGGTTTGCTAGGCGCCCGTATGGTTCAGCAGTTATTTGGTTGATGTGCGCCTCAGGAGATGTGCCTGGTGTTATACTCACCCCAAGATCTTTTTCCTTGAGTGAGGTTTGTAGTCTCTGTCCCACCCTAGACTGTACTCCGTCTGCGGTCTTCTTTGCCCTGCCCCAATCTTCATGACTTTGCACTCGGTGTGTGTGTGTATGTACTCACTTAGTTGTACTCACCTAGTTGTGGTTGCAGGGGTCGAGTCATAGCTCCTGGTCCCGCCTCTTCACTGGCCGCTACTGGGTCACTCTCCCTGCGCCATGAACTTTATCATACCTCTTCTTGAAGCTATGAGTGTGAGCGTGTGTGTGTGTGTGTGTGTGCTTATGTGTGTGTGTGAATGTGTGTGTGTATGTGTGTGTTCTCACCTAGTTGTGGTTGCAGGGGTCGAGTCACAGCTTCTGGCTCCTGTGCGTGTGTACGTGTGTGTGTAATGTGTATGTGTGTGAGTGTATGTGTATTTGTGTGTATATGTATGTGTGTATGTGTATGTATGTATATGTGTACTCACCTAGTTGTGTTTGCAAGGGTCTAGTCACAGCTCCTGGCCCCGCCTCTTCACTGGCCACTACTGGTGACTCTTCCCGGTCCATGAGCTTTATCATACCTCTTTTAAAGTTATGTATGGATCCTGCCTCCACTACATCATTTCCCAGAATATTCCACTTCGTGACAACTGTGTGACTGAAGAAATACTTCCTAACATCTCTGTGATTCATCAAAGTCTTCAACTTCCAATTGTGTCCCCTTGTTGCTGTGTTCCATTTTTGGAACATCCTGTCTCTGTCCACCTTGTCAATTCCTCTCAGTATTTTATATGTCGTTATCATATCACCCCTATCTCTCCTGTTTTCTAGTGTGTGAGTGTATGTGTATTGTGTGTGTGTGTGTGTGTGTGTGTGTGTGTGTGTGTATGTGTGTGTGTGTGTGTGTGTCTGTGTGTCTGTGTTTGTCTGTATGTGTCAGTTAATGCTGCAATATTTTATTCCATAAAATTCTCTTAATATTTCAACCTGGTTGACTGCATCTTACTTTTGACGATAACGACAACACAAAAAAAAACGACTATTAGGACACGGGTTTTTGGACATGTACTTTCCGCCCTCTTCCCACTTGCTCTGGCATCAATGGAGTCAGTGAGGCGTGGGCGCGGCAGCTTGTTAAGGCGACTTCCTAAATAATTATGTGATTATTGCCATAAAAAATAAGCATAATACATTTTTTGGCTCCAGTTCTGGGTGACTTGGACAGTATTTTTATGTTATATGTATTACCTGAATTATTATTGAACGACAAGCACGTTCACACACGTTGGCATACTATGTATGGGATACCGTTCAGTATTCATTACAATTATATTAACAAATATATATATGCATATATATATATATATATATATATATATATATATATATATATATATATATATATAATATATATATATATATAAATATATATATATATATATATATATATATATATATATATATATATATATATATATATATATATATATATATATATATATATATATATATATATATATATATATATATATATATATATATATATATATATATGCATATATATATATATATATATATATATATATATATATATATATATATATATATATATATATATGCATATATATATGCATATATAAATATATATATATATATATATATATATATATATATATATATATATATATATATATATATATATATATATATGCATATATATATGCATATATAAATATATATATATATATATATATATATATATATATATATGCATATATATATGCATATATATATATATATATATATATATATATATATATATATATATATATATATATATATATATATATATATATATATATATATATATATATATATATATGCATATATATATGCATATATATACGTGCACATACATATAGAGAGGGGTGAGTATGCACAAGTTACCACAGCAGGCAAACCAAGTTCCACAACATTACTGCCAGCATATTAATCACACTAATTAACGCTGCGTGTTCCATCCCCAGTGGGAGGGGAGGTGAGTGAGGCTCCCTTCCTCCCCCTCTGCTTTCTCCCCTCTCTCCTTCCTACACCTCACTCCTCACTTCTCTCCTCTCCCCCTTCCACCTTCTCCTCTATTCCCATCTTTTCTCTCCATTGATAATTTCTGTAATATTCTACCTCTCATATTCAATATTAATCCACCCCATTTTCCCCATAATAATTTCCGATATAATTCCTAAATAATTCCCCTAACGCCTCCGATACTCGCCAATGTCTCCCAAATTTTCCTTAAGGCCTCCCTAATTTTTTCCCACTCTTCCTAATTTCCCTAATTTGAACCTCTCCATTCTCCCAAATATTTCCCAACGTCTCTCTAATTTCCCTTAAATTTTGCCCAATTTCTCATCTTCCCCAAACTTCCCAGAACATGACTGATCACTTCGCCTGCCCTGAGGGAAGGGTATTGGTATTCCACAGGTGAGCACCAATCAGCCAGCTTTCCCAGGTGGGTCTGGCTGCCCTAGGGAGAAGGGAAGCATCCCTGTTCCCCTTCTCTATTCCCTTTCCCCTCTGTCCCTTCTCTTCCTTTCCACACATTCCCATTTCTCCCTCCATTCTCCCCTTTCCCCCTCCCTTTCCTCTTCTCTCCTTCACTTAACCCTTCCTCTTTCCATTTTCTCCCTCCCACCTGGATGGTCAATCCATCACAACAATATATAGTGTAGGGAAGGCAGAGTGGAGGGAAGGCAGAGTGGAGGGAAGGCACATTGGAGGGAAGGCAGAGTGGTGAGAAAGAACAGTGAAGGGAATCCTTTAATTAATCTCGAGTCCTGTTGAGTGATCTTGAGTCTCACGTCATCAGTGTACCATCCACAATGTGCTGTAGCAAGACTCGTGTCCAACACAAGAGTCCATTTTACTACAAAAAAGTCGAAATGTCATCTTTTGACTGATTTTTGGATTCTCCTGTAAAGTCCTCCTTACAATATTACAGTCCAAAAAAAGTCCATCTTACGCTATTATAGTTCAAAATAAAACACCTTATAATATTGCAGCCGAAAAAAAAACACCTTTTATTTTGAAAAGTTCCAGAAAAGGTTTATTTTTATTATAAAACAAAGAAATAGGTTTCCCTTCAAAGAAAAAGGTGCACCTTTCGCTCTAGCAGTCAAAACAGTTCCTCCTTAAAAGCCAAAGCTCAACAAAAGTCCAGCCTAAGTCCAGACTAAGTCCTTCCCTCCGTCCCTCCTAATGATGCACGCCAAAGTCCAGAAGCTCTTCTGCTATTGTCGCTGTTGCTGCTGGCGCTCCTGCTTCTGCTGGTGCTGTTGCTGCTGGTGCTTCTGCTGGTGCTGTTGATACTGGTGCTGTTGCTGCTGGCGCTCCTGCTTCTGCTGGTGCTGTTGCTGCTGGTGCTTCTGCTGGTGCTCCTGCTGGTGCTGTTGCTGCTGGTGCTCCTGCTTCTGCTGGTGCTGTTGCTGCTTCTGCTGGTGCTGTTGCTGCTGGCGCTCCTGCTTCTGCTGGTGCTGTTGCTGCTGGTGCTTCTGCTGGTGCTGTTGCTGCTTCTGCTGGTGCTGTTGCTACTGGCGCTCCTGCTTCTGCTGGTGCTGTTGCTGCTGGCTGCTTCTGCTGGTGCTGTTGCTGCTGGTGCTTCTGCTGGTGCTGTTGCTGCTGGTGCTTCTGCTGGTGCTGTTGCTGCTGGTGCTGTTGCTGCTGGTGCTCCTGCTTCTGCTGGTGCTGTTGCTGCTGGTGCTTCTGCTGGTGCTCCTGCTGGTGCTGTTGAGGCTGGCGCTCCTGCTTCTGCTGTTGCTGCTTGTGCTTCTGCTTCTGCTGTTGCTGCTGGTGCTTCTGCTGTTGCTGTTGCTGCTGGTGCTGTTGCTGCTGG
Source organism: Cherax destructor (assembly GCA_009830355.1). Classification (NCBI taxonomy): domain Eukaryota; kingdom Metazoa; phylum Arthropoda; class Malacostraca; order Decapoda; family Parastacidae; genus Cherax; species Cherax destructor. Next base: position 70,357 of record WNWK01003062.1, read on the forward strand.
TGTTGTTGCTGCTGGTGTTGTTGCTGCTGGTGCTTTTGCTTCTGCTGATGCTGTTGCTGCTGGTGCTTCTGCTGATGCTGTTGCTGCTGGTGCTTTTGCTTCTGCTGATGCTGTTGCTGCTGGTGCTTCTGCTGATGCTGTTGCTGCTGGTGCTTCTGCTGATGCTGTTGCTGCTGGTGCTCCTGCTTTTGCTGGTGATGTTGCTGCTGGTGCTTCTGCTGTTGCTGCTGGTGCTTTTGCTTCTGCTGATCCTGTTGCTGCTGGTGCTTCTGCTGCTGCTACTGGTGCTTCTGGTTCTGCTGCTGCTGCTGCTGGTGCACCTGCCCCTGCTGGTGGAGTTGCTGCTGGTGCACCTGCTTCTGCTGGTGCTGTTGCTGTTGCTGCTCCTGCTTCTGCTGTTTCTGTTGCTGCTCCTGCTTCTGCTGTTTCTGTTGGTGCTCCTGCTTCTGCTACTGCTGTTGCTGTTACTTCTCATGCTTCTGCAGTTGCTGCTGGTGCTCCTGTAACTGCTGCTGTTGGCAGAACCGCTTCCTCTGCTACTTCTGCTGATGCTTCTTTTTCTTCTTGCTGCTGTTGCAGCTGCAGCTTTAGACTCTGTTGCTGCTAATTCCTCTTTTGATCTTTTGCTGATGCTCTTTTTTTTTCTTTTATTCATTCTTTTGCTGCTGCTGTTACTGCTGCTGCTATTGCTTCTGCTGTTGCTGCTCCTGCGGATGTTGTTCTTGTAATTACTGTTGCTATTTTTGCTGCTGATGCTGCTGTTACAGCTGCTGCTCTTGTTAACAGCTGATGCTGGTGTTAGAGGTGTTGCTTTTGTTACAGCTGATGCTGGTGTTACAGCTGCTGCTCTTGTTAACAGCTGATGCTGGTGTTAGAGGTGTTGCTTTTGTTGCCGCTGATGCTGGTGTTACAGCTGCTGTTCTTGTTACAGCTGAGACTGGTGTTACAGCTGCTACTCTTGTTTCAGCTGATTTTGGTGCTACAGCTGCTGCTCTTGTTACAGCTGCTGCTGCTGGTGCTGCTGCTGCTGGTGCTGGTGCTGCTGCTTCATGCGTCTCTCAGCAGACAGGCGACAAGCCAGCCCCGCCCCCTCCCCGGATAAGATTTGCATCAGCTTTTCTTAATCCATTCGTACTTCGGAACTGCTGTCAAGAAGAAGAAGAAAAAGAAGAAGAGTAAGTAGAAGAGGAATTAGCAGAGACGTCCATCCAAAATCTCGGATGTGGACCCTGAAAGTTGAAAATGGAGCCGCCGAGGATTAGCCTGAAATTCCAAATAATGCTATACCCCCTCTTTTTTTATGCCTTTTTTTCCCTAACCAACTTCAAGCTTTAAACTTCAGCTATAAGCATATATTTTCAGCGTTTACTTCTTGCTTGCAAACGACGCTGTTGTTACTCTGAACGATGGTTTAAGGTTTAAAACTTCTACGATGTATTTATACATACGTTTTCTCTCTCTTTTTTTTCTAACTTTGCCTCTGGTTTGCACATATGGTTTTCTGAGTGATTTTTAAGGGGAGGAGTTTGGGAGCATTTAAAAAATTATGGTCTTTAAAGGAGCTCCTCTTGCAGGAGCCTCGGAAAAATATACACCACCTAGACTTGTTTTTCTATTTTGAAAGAGAAGGTTTTATGTTTACCTTTGCCATCTGTCCCTGAGAGTAATTAAGTTATAATTCCATTATAATCACCATGATGTTATCGTACTTGCCTAGTTATAAAATGATTATTGTAAAAACTTGGGGATTTAACTGTAAATGCCTTATTGTAATTACTTAATCGTCATTACCTTGTTATAATTACTATGTTTTAATCGCCTAGTAATTATTCCGTTGTAATTATCTCTTGGACGTGGAGTGTGTCTGTTTTTCATGTCTCAGCTCCTGGGCCTGATGCCTAACTTTCTATTGGCAGACTCGATCAGGATTTATGATTTTTCTTTTAACCGTGTATTATATGCACCTCCAGTTTGTGAGTGTAGTCAGTACAGTCACAGGCTGGAGCCTGGATCAAACACTACAATCACACTCCGGAGAGTGTAACTTTAGTGTCTGATCCAATTCTCCAGTGTGTTTACTGTGCAGTTCCTGATTCACTTCTCAACGACTCTACCACTATAAATGTGATTCAGAACATCAAAGTTATCACCTGGATATTCAATCTCAGGCTGTGTCGTACTTCAGGCTGTGTTCCTGCTCAACTATGCGTCTCCTCCTACCTTGTCTAGTCCTTCAAGTATTCCCATAAAGCTCTGTTTAAAGCGAGAAAGAGTCAACAAATGTTTGCTCTGCACAGTAATGCCATCTAGCATTCTGTCTGTTGTGATCATGCTCTCTCTTTTTCTCCGTTCTTTCAGTGCACTGAGTTCACCTTCATGTATCTACCACGACTGCTGCCACAAGTTAGAAAGAAAAACTCTGGGAGACCAAGGATTTGTTCAACAATTTCGGTACGGAAAGCTTCGGAAATTCTCAGTTTTATATAAGTGTTTAATTAGGTGTGGGTTCCAAGCAGTTGCTGCGATTTCTTGGAATGCTTATATATATATATATATATATATATATATATATATATATATATATATATATATATATATATATATATATATATATATTTGATGTCGTGCCGATTAGGTAAAACTGGCGATTTTGGCTTAAATAGCAACGCTCACCTTGCCATATAAGACAAGTGAAAATTTGTGTATGCAATAATTTCGCCAAAATAATTCTGAACATAACGAAAAATCAATTTAATTGTGTTTGTGTATTATTAAATTAATGTTAACGTATCTAAAATATATTTAGTTGGGTTAGGCTAAATTAAATTGCGCTTGTTGTAATAAGGTTAGGTAGGTTTTCAAAGTTTCTCTTGGTACAAAATTATAAATTCTTACATTAACATAAATGAAAAAAATATATCTTTAAACGTATAAGAGAAAATTTTAGAAAGGACTTAATTTTAGATGAGTTCTTGCTAATTGACCAGTTTTACCTAATCGGCACGACATTATATATATATATATATATATATATATATATATATATATATATATATATATATATATATATATATATATATATATATATATATATGTCGTGCCGATTAGGTAAAACTTGCGATTTTGGCTTAAATAGCAACGCTCACCTTGCCATATAAGACAAGTGAAAATTTGTGTATGCAATAATTTCGCCAAAATCATTCTGAACATAACGAAAAAAATATATTTCATTGTGTTTGATTATTATTAAATTAATGTTAACGTATCTAAAATATATTTAGATGGGTTAGGCTAAATTAAATTGCGCTTGTTGTAATAAGGTTAGGTAGGTTTTCAAAGTTTCTCTTGGTACAAAATTATAAATTTTACATTAACATAAATGAAAAAAATATATCTTTAAACGTATAAGATAAAATTTTAGAAAGAACATAATTTTAGATGAGTTCTTGCTAATTGACCAGTTTTACCTAATCGGCACGACATATATATATATATATATATATATATATATATATATATATATATATATATATATATATATACACATTCAAACACACGCAAAAAAAATCAGAAGTACGAAAAAAAAAAACTTTCTTCCAAACACCGTTCTCATTTTGGGGGGTTTTGTTTTTCTCGAAATCTTGGGTGGTATAATTTCACCAGCTCCACAAGCACAATACATGACACGTTCAGCGGAAGGTGTGTGTGTGTACTCACCTAATTGTGGTTGCAGGGGTCGAGACTCAGCTCCTGGCCCCGCCTCTTCGCTGTCTACTACTGGGTCCCTGCTCTCCCTGCTCCATGAGCTTTATCATACCTTGTCTTAAAACTATGTATGGTTCCTGCCTCCACTATATCTTTCTCTAGACTATTCCACTTCCTGACTACTCTGTGGCTGAATAAATGCTTCCTAACATCCCTTTGACTCATCTGAGTCTTCAGCTTCCAGTTGTGTCCCCTTGTTTCTGTGTTCCCTCTCTGGAACATCCTGTCACTGTCTACCTTGTCAATTCCCCGCAGTATTTTGTATGTCGTTATCATGTCTCCTCTGACCCTTCTTTCCTCCAGTGTTGTTAGTCCTATTTCCCTCAACCTTTCTTCATAAGACAGACCCCTGAGTTGTGGAACTAACCTTGTCGCAAACCTTTGCACTTTCTCTAGTTTCTTTACGTGCTTGACCAGGTGTGGGTTCCAGACTGGTGCTGCATATTCTAGTATGGGCCTGACGTACACGGTATACAGTGTCTTGAACGATTCCTTGTTAAGGTAACGGAACGCTAACCTTAGGTTTGCCAGTCGCCCATATGCTGCCGCAGTTATCTGGTTGATGTGTGCCTCCGGAGACGTGCTTGGCGTTATACTCACTCCAAGGTCTTTCTCCTTTGCCGAGGTTTGTAGCCTTTGTCCGCCTAGCTTGTACTCTGTCAGCGGTCTTCTTTGCCCTTCTCCGATCCTCATGACTTTGCATTTGGAGGGATTGAATTCGAGTAGCCAATTGCTAGACCAGATGTCGAGCTTGTCCAGGTCTGTTTGCAGCCCTGCCTGGTCCTCTTCCGATGTGATTTTCCTCATTATTTTCACATCATCCGCGAATAGAGACACTTCTGAGTCTATCCCGTCCGTCATGTCATTTACATATACCAGGAATAACACTGGTCCTAGGACTGACCCCTGCGGTACACCGCTCGTCACAGGCGCCCACTGTGTTAGTTACCATTTTGTCCTAGGCACATGTCGATTAGACACTAGGCCTGTTGTATATATATGTGTGTGTGCGTGTGTGTGTACGAAACACTTCGAAATGTTTCGGCCCCGCCGGGAATTGAACCCGGGCCCTCCGTGCGTGAAGCAAGAGCGCTAGCCACCATGCCATCGGGGTGTGTGTGTGTGTGTGTGTGTGTGTGCGCGTGCAGAGGAGTACAGTATACATTTGCTCAGGTGTTTGTTTTTACGCTTTCCTTTACAGACAGATTTACTCTTACATGTAGACATGTGTCTACAAGTAAGCTATGAATAAGGGGATGAAAGGATGTATACATGGTTGGTTAAATTGATGTATGGACAGATAGATGGTTAGATAAATGGACTGACGGATGGATTGCTGGATGGATGAATAGGTATACGGCTTGGATTGCAGGTTTACACACAAAAGTTATCCATTAAACTACCAAACGCACAGAAGCTAACGTTCGCACGTTCTGAGGCTAAAATATACACAAGATAAGCAAACACCGACAAACATCCGCGATAACGAAGATCCTTCAGAAAACAGCAAGAACAACAACAAAACAAAAACACAAGTGTTCTTATCTGAGGGGAGAGGAGGAGAGGGAGGGAGGGAGGAGGGAGGGGAGGGAGGAGGGAGGGAAGCTGTGGGATGTTTCTACGCTGGTTCCTGTTTAAAGGAGAACACTCCACAGCCGCTCGCACACACACACACACACACACACACACATAAACACACACACACACATAAACACACACACACACACACACAAACACACATTGATACACAAACACACACACAAAACACACACACACACAAACACACACACAAACACACACACACACACACACTCAAAAACACATAAACACACACACAAACACATAAACACATAAAACACACACACACATACACACACGCACACACACGCACGCATTCACGCATAAACACACACAAAAGCACACACACACGCAAACACACACACCCACCCACCCACAGGAGCCAGGAGCTATGACTCGATCCCTGCAACCACAACTAGCTGAGTACAAACACACACACACACACACACACACACACACACACACACAAAAGCACACACACGCAAACACACACAAAAAGAACACTCCTTGTATGACAAAGAATTGGCTAATAAGTACTAAATAACGAATAATAATTAGTAATTTAAAACAGAACCAGGGTGGGCACAAACTGTACCACACTCACATACCCTAATACACACTCCTACCCACTACTTTTCACATACCAATAAACCCACACTCACATAGTTCCACACACACATATTCCCACCCACACATAGACCCACATACACACATGTCCACACACACCTAGACCCACACCCACACATTCCTCACACACTTAGACCCACCAAACACACATTCCATCACACTCCCATCGCTCTTCCCCTCACTCTCCCCCACACTCTTCCCCTCTCTCCCTCACCTGCTCCCTCTCTCTCTCTCTCTCTCTCTCTCTCTCTCTCTCTCTCTCTCTCTTCCTCCTCCTTTTTCTCTCTCTCTTTCCCACCTTCTATTTCTCCCTCTTCCCCTCCCCCTCTCTCTCTCCTTATTCCCTCCTCTTTCCCCCTCCGCATCTCTGTTCCCCTCCCCTCCCTCTCTCTCCCTCTCCCCCTCTCCCGACCCCCTTCCCCTCTCTCCCTCCCTCTGCTCCACACACACACACACACACACACACACACACATAACATACTCAGACAAACACACATCACAAACAACCACACAGAAATACATAAGTTTTTCTTTCTGTGGCAACCAAAAACATGGGTTGCCAGAGAGCAGGATGGAAAACCAGGGGACTGGAGGATAAGTCTGGGAAGTAAGATTGGGTAGCAGAGCTCATGAAAAGGGAACATGAGTGGAGAAGGAAGCTAGAAGAGCTTAGCATGAAAATAGAAGAGAGGATAGCTGCAAAGAGCAGGAAGTGGGAGATGCAAGTGACAGCAGCAGAGGCTAAGATACAGAGATTAGCAGAGGACCTGAAAAATTTGATGCTGCCTAAAGAACTTAAAGAACAATGTGGGCATGACATCAGAAACTGCTACCTCAGTCACAAACGAGGGGACTGTAGAAAATGAAAGAGGCAAGCTTTATGTAGAGACCCTAACAGACCACAGTACTGCCCAGGAAAAGCTAAGAAGGGAAAATGACAGACCACTGTGCCCAGGGGCAACAGATAGTGAAGAGACTGAAGAAAGAAAAGCTGAAATGGAGGCAACTAAATCGAATCAGATGATAGATGGGATTTGCAGTGGGAGAATGAAAGGGAGAGGTCAGTCTTTGTTTATGGGCTCCAGAAAGTTGAAGGGGAAACTCACGAAGCAAAAAACAAGGGAAGAAAAAAGCGATTGAAAGCATCATGAAAGCAATAGGAAGACATGACCCAGCTGGCAAATTTTCTGAGAATAGGGGATTTGCAAGAGGAAGAAACCAGCCAGTCAAAGTGATTTTCAAGGCAAAATCAGCTCAAAACAGGATCCTGCAAAAGAAAGCATGACTAAGAGACATGCCACGTACCGGAGGGTGTATCTCGACTGCGACAGAACACGAGAAGACAGGCAGAAATTTAAAGAGAGGGTACAAAGATGAAAGGAGGAGAGGCAAAGATGGAGATAGACAGGAGAACCCAGACTCAGGAGGAAGATCAAATACAACCTCCCTCACAACCACCTACACAAGCTACCCAACCAGGACAATCCCAATGCAACCAAACATTCTAATTCAAAACACACATGCCATACCCAATGCCCCCACCCACCTCATTACAAACTCCACCTTCACAGCAACCACCCATAATTTCTCATCAGGTCTCCCCCTTCCCCAACCCCAACATACCCCCCAGACCACAGTTTTAGAAAAGAAGCTGAAGGTTTGGTACACAAATGCAGACGGAATAACAAATAAATGTGAGGAGTGGCATGAAAGAATCAAGGAAATATCCCCAGACATAATAGCACTCACAGAAAAGAAATTCACCAGGATGATAACAGGTGCAATCTTTCCACCCGGATATCAAATACTGAGGAAAGATAGAGGGAGCAGAGGGGTTAGGAAGAGTTGCACTGCTCATTAAAAACTGGTGGGGATTTGAGGAAATGGATGGAATGGACGAAAGGGACTACATAATAGGAATAATCCAGTCTGGGGACCATAAGGAGCTAATTGCAGTGATGTACAACCCGCCAAAGAACTGCAGGAGGCCAAGAGAAGAATATAAAGAGAGCAACAGAGCAATGATAAACACACTAGCCGAGCTGGCCAAAAGAGCTCACATGGATACATCAAAGTTACTAATTATGGGTGATTTTAATCACAAGGAGACTGACTGGGAAAACCTGGAGCCCCATGGAGATCCCAAAATATGGAGAGCCAATATGATGGATATGGTACTGGAAAACCTCATACATCAACATGTTAGAAACACTACCAGAGAGAAGTGAGGATGAACCAGCAAGACTGGAACTAGTATTCATCTTGACTAGTTCGGACATTGAAGATATCATGTATGAAAGGCTCCTTGGAGCTAGTGATCATGTGGTTCTGTGCTTTGAATACATAGTTGAGCTACAAGTGGAGAGGGTAGCAGGAATAGGTGGGAGAAACCAAACTACAAAAGGGGGGACTACACAGGCATGATGAACTTCTTGCAAGATGTTCAGTTGGAAAGAGAATTAGCAGGAAAACCAGTAAAAAAAATGATGGACTATGTGACAACAAAATACAAGGAGGCAGAGGAGAGGTTTGTTCCCAAGGGAAACATAAATAATGGGAAGACTAGAACGAGTCCTTGGTTCACATAAAAGTGTAGGGAGGCAAAAACTAAGTGCACTAGAGAATGGAAAAAGTACAGAAGACAAAGGACCCAGGAAAATATAGAGATTAGCCAAAGAACCAGATACGAATATGCACAGATAAGAAGGGAGGCTAAGCGACAATATGAAAATGACATAGCATCGAAAGTCAAGTCTGACCCGAAGCAGCTGTATAGCCACTTCAGTAGGAATACAACAGTCAAGGAAAAGGTAATCAGAGTGGGGAAGGAAGGTAGGGAGTTCACAAGAAACGACCAAGAAGTATGTGAGGAGCTCAACATGAGATTTAAAAAAGTATTTACAGAGGAGACAGGAAGGACTCCAGGAAGTCAGAATAGGGAGGTACACCAACAAGTGCTGGATGAAATACACACAACCGAGGAGGTGAAAATGCTGCTATGTGAACTTGATACCTCTAAGGACCCACAGAGATGTGGATCCTTAGAGAGGGAGCAGAGATGCTGTGTGTGCCACTAACAAAAATCTTCAACACATCCATTGAAACTGGGCAACTACCTGAGGTATGGAAGATAGAAAATCTAGTCCCAATTTTTAAGAAAGGAGACACACACTAAGCATTAAACTACAGACCTGTGTCTCTGACGTGTATAGTATGCAAAGTCATGAAGAAGATTATCAGGTGGAGAGTGGTGGAGCACCTGGAAAGACACAAGCTTATAAACGACAACCTGCACAGTTTCAGGGAAGGAAAATCCTGTGTCACAAACCTACTGGAGTTTTATGCCAAGGTAACGGAAGTAAGACATGAGAGAGAGGGGTGGATAGATTGAATTTTCTTGGACCGCAAGAAGGCGTTCGACACAGTTCCTTACAAGAGGTTAATGCAAAAGCTAGAGGATCAGGCACACATAACAAAAAAGGCTCTGCAATGGATCAGAGAATATCTGACGGGGAGGCAACATCGACTCATGGTATGTGACGATGTGTCATAGTGGGCGTTTGTGACGAGTGGAGTTACATAGGGGTCAGTCCTAGGACCTGTGCTGTTTTTGGTCTATGTGAATGACATGACGGAAGGAATTCACTCAGAAGTGTCTCTGTTTGCAGATGATGTGAAGTTAATGAGGAGAATTAAATCGGATGAGGATCAGGCAGGACTACAGAGAGACCTGGACAGGCTACAAGCCTGGTCCAGCAACTGGCTCCTTGAATTTAACCCCTCCAAATGCAAAGTCATGAAGATCGGGGAAGGGCAAAGAAGACCGCAGACAGAGTATAGTCTAGGTGGCCAAAGATTGCAAACCTTACTCAAGGAAAAAGATCTTATGGTGAGTATAATACCGAGCACATCTCCTGAGGCGCACATCAACCAGATAACTGATGCAGCACATGGGCGCCTGGCAAACCTAAGAACAGCATTCCGATACCTCAGTTAGGAATCGTTCAAAATTATGTACACAATGTACGTGAGGCCCATATTTAAGTATGCAGCACCAGTTTGGAATCCACACCTGGTCAAGCACGTCAAGAAATTAGAGAAAGACAAAAGGTTTGCAACAAGACAAGTCCCAGAGTTAAGGGGATTGTCCTACGACGAAAGGTTAAGGGAAATCGGCCTGACGACACTGTAGGACAGAAGGGTTAGGGGAGACATAACAACATATAAAATAATGCGAGGAATTGGCAAGGTGGACAAAGACAGGATGCTTCAGGAGATGGGACACTGAAACAAGGGGTCACAATCAGAAGTTGAAGACTCCGATGAGTCAAAGGGATGTTAGGAAGTATTTCTTCAGTCATAGAGGTGTCAGGAAGTGGAATAGCCTAGAAAGTGACGTAGTGGAGGCAGGAACCATACATAGTTTTAAGACGAGGTTTGATAAAGATCATGGAACAGGGACAGAGAGGACCTAGTAGCGATCAGTGAAGTGGCGGGGCCAGGAGCTATGACACGATCCCTGAAACCACAAATAGGTGAGTACAAATAGTGCGTACTCTCATACATACATACATACACATACACACACACACACACACACACACACATACTCCCACGCACACACACACACGCACACACACAAAAAAAACTCACAAACTCACACAAACACACACAAACGCGCATACACTGGCTGTAATGAAACTGGTGAAAGAGGAAGGGAATGAAACTCGCAGAATAAGGAAGAAGAAGTTTGCGAGGATTTAAGCAGAAGATTTAAGAAGGTATTGACTACGGAAACATGGGTGGTATCAGAATGCAGGCTTGAAATGGCTAACCAGGATATACTGAATAGAATTCATGCATCAAAAGAGGAAGTAATGAAATTATTTAAAGAATTAGATACAGAAACTGTGGAGACCTGACGGTATATCACCATAAATAATAAAAGGAGCAGCAGAAGAACTTTGAAAACATATATTAATGATCTACAACATGTCTCTGGAAACGATCAACCTTCCAGACAGCTAGAAAACTACAAACCTGATCCCAATACGAGCAGAGGGACACACAGGAGGCACTAAATTATAGGCCAGTATCACTGATTTGAATACTTTCCAAAATATTTATAAAAGATAATGAGACTGGTTGAGCATATAGAAAGGTGGAACTTATTTACAGAAAACTAGCATGGATTTAGATCTTACCTCACTAATCTACTAAGAGTTCTGTGGGAGAAAAACGGAAATCAAACTAGAAAGACTAATATAATTCGACTGCATGTCCTTGGACTGTAGGAAAGCATTTGACACTGTACCCCCACTCAGAGGATTCATAAATTGGAGGGGCAAGCAGGAATAAGAGGTACGGTCTTACAGTGAATCAAGGAACACCAAATTAATAGAGGACTGAATGATGGACAGTACAGATTTTTCAGGATGGGAAAGTGTAAGAAGTGAGCTCCAGAAGGATCAGTTTTATTATCATTACTATTTTTAATATACATAAATGACCTGTCAGAAGGGATTGACTCATATGCTTCAATGTTTGCTCTAACGTAAAACAAACTGCAAAAATGGTCAAACAAGTGGTTATTGGAGTTCAACCCAAACATATGCAGTCATGAAAATTGGGGATGGAGAGAGGCGATCAGACACGTAATACAGCACATAAACTGCATAACATGCAGCCCATGTGAGGATAGATAATTTCAGAACTGCCGTCAGAAACTTCAATTAAGAATCTTTAAGGACTCTCTACGTGACATTGGTCTAACACGGAGTATGCCTAGCATGGTGCTCCTTACCTGATCAATTAACAAGACTAGTCTCAGAGCCGAGGGGACTAAGTTATGAAGAAAGACTACAGGGAGTGAATCTGACGAATTTAGAAGAAAGGATTTGGGGAGATATGATTACAAAGTTCGAAATACTTGGAGGCTTTGGCAGAGCTGAGGAGGACAGACTTCATGAAATGAGAGGCACAGGGGTGATAGATCATAGAAACTAAAGATAAGCCACAAGGGCATAAAGTAATGCTTGTTCAGTCTCAGGGTGGTAAATAAACGGAATGAGCTAGACGAGGAAGTGGTAGAGGCAAACTTAAAGCACAGTTTCCAGAGTAGGTACGATAGGGCCCACGAAGGCTGGTAACCAGTAATACAGGCAATTGTACTTTAAAAGGCAAGGCAAGGAGTTGAGACTCAACCACCACAAACACAACTCAAGAGTACACACACATACACACACACACACATTCAAATGCTAGTGTGACTCCCTGATGCTGATATAGAGTCAGCCTTAAGTCAGATCAAGGGGCACCCAGCACAGGTGTGGTGGGCGACAGATGCTCAGTAATTGATACTGACAGGTAGAGCCGGGAGGCGGAAATGATGACTGTGTTTGCTGGTAGAAAGAAATGGGAAGGGCGAAAAGAAAGACTAGTTGAGTGGCGGGGAGGGGTAAGAGGGGAGAGAGATGGGACAGGGAGATATAAGAAAATGGGGAGAGAGGGGACAAGGAGAGATAAAGAAATGGGAAGAGATTGCAAAGGAGAGAGAGGAGGAAGGCAAGAGATGGGCTGGGAAGAAACGGGGAAGGAAAGAGAGAGGGAGAGCGAGAGGGGAGAGAGAGTGGGAGGGAGAGAGAGAGTGGGAGGGGGAGAGAGAGAGGGGGAGTGAAGAGAAAGGGGAGAAGGAGAAAGAAGGAAACAAAGAGGATAAATGTAGTTCTAGATCAAAGAAGAATGAAGCAAGTGGTGGCCAGCAACCGCAGACCAGTTTCACTTATATCAGACTCTTCTAAAATTCTTGACATCATTTTCAGACAGAGGTTTCTCTGTGCCTGCTGGTCCTCCGCGCTGTGGTGGCACTTGTGAAGGAAGGATCGCAAGAACGGTTGCGTAGTGGCTCTGGACACTCTTGATGTCTTTGACCAGGTATGGCAACATGATCCCCCGGCAATATGGATTATTTATGTCACCGCGTAGCTTTAATTCATCCGCGAATTTCATGTCTATGCACATCAGCTATCAACTTGAAACTGTTGTTACGTTTGTTTCCGCAGGAACAAAAATTATGATCTAGATCTAGAGTCAATGACTTTACTAGTGGCTCAGGTGTGGGATGACGTGCAGCTACGCCGAGAGGGAAGTTTGAATCTGCGGTGCTTACGTAGACCATCTTGCAAGCAAGACGGCCAAGAAACTTGAAGCACTTTCCAACATCTTGTAATTGCTCGTCAACAGAGGCTGAAAAAAACCCTATACGAGGTAAGTTCACTCACTTTCATTACGCATCATTTTACCTGCCAGCATCCCTCCCCCATCCCATCTCATCTCCCACTGCTGGACAAGATGGAGGATCTTTACTACAAACGTATATAACACCGATAAGTCGATTAATTGACCCCTGGGTATCAAAGAGACGTTTCGCTCACCCAGGAGGGATTTATCAGTCTAAAAGACTGATATAAGAAAGCAAGTGGGAGAAGAGGAGTGATCCAGCAGTAGTTGACACCCAGGTGCTGCACGTGTCTAATTCATCAACATGGAGGGCGATGGTTGCCTTATATTCATCAGATAAACGTCTCCCGAAGCGAGTCTTTCTACGTTGCTTACTCACTCACTGATTAAGCAACCGCTGACTAACCAAAGCTAGATTTACGATCGCATTAATTAAATAAATACACACACACACTTAAGAGCGTAATCGTGCAAAGCGACTCACCGCTTCTCAGTCCCCTATGATGGGACCATTCAGAAGACCCTTCGACACACGAGAGATGTCGGTGACCTGACCCTGTGTACAAGGCTCAAGTTCCAAGGTCCCTCACACTCATTCAAAGCTATTCTACGACAAAATAGGTAATTAATTTTTTAAGAAAATCCTTCCATCAGAGAGAGAGAGAGACAGGGAGAGGGAGACAGAGAGAGAGTCCAGTGAGACACAAACATAGAGGGAGGGCCAGTGTAGGCGGTGCCAGGAGAGGCTAAGACTTCCCTCACGATACATCATGTAAATTTATGCCTCTCACAAGCGTGTCCCAAGCTTCTCCCTAACTCCCTTCCACCTCCGTCCTCTCTCTTCCTCATCCTCTTCTCTCTCTCTCTCTCTCTCTCTCTCTCTCTCTCTCTCTCTCTCTCTCTCCTCCTCCTCTTTCTACTCTTCCTCATTCGCTTTCCCCTCCATCCCCTCCTCCTCCTATTCCTCCACCTCATCATTTTCCTCCTCCCACCTCTTCTTCCTCCGAAACACAAAGTTACCAGACTGTGTATTCTCTTCTTTCCATTTGTGAGGTATCTTTTCTCTTTTTCCCCAAGGTAATGAAGAAAAATTAGACAGGGTTTTAGATGGAGGTAGGGAAGAGGGAAAAGGAAGGGGGGAGAAAGGGAGGGAAGAATGAGGGGGAAACGAGGGGAGAGAGAGAAATAGGGAAAGTCGGAACGATGGAAAGGGGAAAGATGGGTTGGAAGAGAGGGGGGTATGAATAAAAATTATGGCATGAATAATTGAAAAAGCAGAGTGCTTGTGTCGGGGGGCATTAGGTAATGTGTCTTATGATGGGGAGTGTGCATCTTCTGGGAGGGAGGGAGGGATGAGAAGGAAGGGCTGGAAGGAGGGGGAGCATGATGGACGGAGGGAAGATGTCGGAGGGACATGAAGGAAAGAGGGAGGACGAGAGGAATATTTATATCTATATATATATATATATATATATATATATAACCTCAGGTAAAAAGGAACCAATCATGTTTAACCACTGAGATGTTATGATAGTTATATAATATATATATATATATATATATATATATATATATATATATATATATATATACACTTCCTATATATATTGAATGGTGCTTTATTAATAGACAGAATACACTGACAGAAAACATAAACATGAACATGAATATATATATATATATATATATATATATATATATATATATATATATATATATATATATATATATATATATATATATATATATATATATATATATATATATTTGCTCAAAACATTTTATACCCTTTACTGTTAATTTCTTAATATTTAGACGACACTGCTTGAAGGTGTGACAGACTTATGGTTTACAGTCAACTAAAATCTGTTATAAAACAAGTCCCATTTGTCTGGCAGTGTTCAGTCTAGTAGAGCACTCACTATAATGTTCCAGGGTTTATAGGTCCTTTATTTTTGATTTTCAAAATATTTATTCAAAATCCAGAGTGATATCTCGTCTGGTCCCACTTACTGATTTGATCAGCATCCAACAGTTCTAGTGATTAACTTGTGTTTGTTGTTGGGATTTATCTCGTTTTCTTGGGGAGAGAGTCAATGCTCCTTCTTTTACGCATTCATTTTAGAACATTGTAATTTCCACTTCCAGCTTGTGCTTCCAGCTATTAATTTCAGCATGTATTTCCTGCAGATATTTCTAACATGTATTTCCAGCACGTATTTCAAGGATGTATTCCTCTCTTTCAGCAATATTTGTTGCAGAGATATTATGTGTGTGTGTATGTGTGTGTGTGTGTATGTGTGTGTGTGTGTGTGTGTGTGTAATAATCGCGAACAAGCCATACAAGATGCAAAACAACCACGGGGAGACTTGAATGATAGCACTAGGTCTTTCGGGTTGCAATCAACACTTCATCAGGGGATTGTGATGCAAGTCCGGTTAGCCGGACTTGAGTCTTGGAAGTAAAAGTGCAGAGTTCAGTGTAGGAAGGGTGGGGATGTTGGAGGGTCATGTGATCTGTAATGTCAGCGCACCTCTGGAAGCGCAGTAATTAATAATAATAATAATAATATCTTTATTTAATACAAGTACATGTACAAGGTATACAGTCCTAGCTGACATCAATGACATACTACTATATAGAAAGCCGCTTGTTATGCAGAGCATTTCTGACAAATTAGGTCAGTTTTGTTCCAGGATGCGACCCACACCAGTCGACTAACACCCAGGTACCCATTTTACTGATGGGTGAACATAGACAACCGGTGTAAAGAAACACGTTCGATTTTTTCACCCCTTCGCCGGGAATCGAACTCGGACACTCACCATGGGAAGCGAGAGCTTATGCCACCAGGCATCAGGTTACATAAGGGTCAAGGGAATGTCAGGAACAATTTCTTCAGCCTGAGAGTCTCCGGGGAGTGGAATAATCAGAAGCAACAAAGTAAGAGAGGCGCTGTGGATCAATTCATAACTTCCAAGAAAGCTATGGCAAGGAGAGAGGGAATCCAGTCACACCCAGATTAAGGGGCACGACCAGGAGCTGCAGCACTACCTCTGCAACCACAAATAGATAAGTACACAAGGGGCTCATAAGGCCTTGAAACGCTAGACCTCCTCCTGGTAGACCTCGTCTATCTTAAGACGTGCAGTGAACTGTTATGGCGAGTCAAAAACAAAAACATTATTATTATTATTATTAGTAGTAGTAGTAGTAGTAGTAGTATAGTAGTAGTGGTAGAAGCAGTAGTATCAATAATGTTTCCTATATGTATGATGAAGGTGCTGTGAAAGAGAGAGAGAGAGAGAGAGAGAGAGAGAGATGTGACGGAGAAGGAAATAAAGATTGTCCCCGATTATGTTCACACTTCCTTCCCCTCCTCTATTCTCTCTCTCTCTCTCTCTGAGGTCCAGTATGGAAGATGAGTTTTTAATGTTGACAAGTGCAAATTAATCCGTATTGGACATAACAATCTAACATAAATACAAAATGTTTGTCAACAATCTAATCAAAACACGAGAAGGCAAAGACCTTGAAGGAAGTAAACATAAGCAACAACCTTCAAAGGTGCCAAACAATGTCTAACCTTCGAGCAACCAAGCTAAGAGACTTAGGGTTAGACATCCTAATTACATAAAAAGTGAAAGTACACTAGAGTGGAGAGAAGGAAGACCTACCAAGCAACGAACCATTACTAACAAGCAAACAATATAACGAAAGATTCAAAGAACTGAACCTTTGCTCTTTTAGGGAACTCTGCCTAGGAGGCTCGGTGGCTGTAAGATTGTTATCCTGAATTACCTGAAGGTTAGGGTAGGGTATGGGTTCCAGGCAGCATCAGAGACGAGGAGAGCGCATTCAAGCTTTTATGATACTGAATGGTTTTGATTCACCTAGATACAAAGAACTACAAGAAGTGTAAATTAAGTCCATGAGCCAAAATTTGGTATGAAATTTCGAAGCAAGAGATGCAACACGAAAGTATATATATTTTATTGTTGTTGTAAAAACCTTTAAATCAGAGTGAAACAAAGTAAATGCTGAAGTTTCTACGTTAATACAGTATTTAAAAACCCGCTGCTACGCTGGAGTAAACTGAAATTAACCAACACCTGATGTTCATTCAGCAACTACTTCAGAACGATCAGTTGATAACAAGCCCTGCAAGTCAATAGTCGTAGTGGTAGAAGATGGTTGTCTTAGTGACAGTAGTGGTGGGAAGTGGAGTAGCATGTGTAGTTATGATATATATAATACTAATTAAAAAACGTAGTTGTAGTCCACGTCTTCCATCCGCTCAAATGTCTTCTGTAAATTCCTGTCTATTTCCCAGTATGGTGTGGTATACTTTTTCCCCTTGTTTTCATGATGCAGTGGTGGGTGGGAAGAGAGCCTTCTGTTTTACTGTCTTTGCCTCAAACATTTACATAATACGTGACAGTCTTTAATTTATATAGAAGGAGATAGTTCATCTTAGTAGATGGCCTCGGTGTGAACCCCAAAGTCTTCTGCCATCAGTTTTTTCTAATACTCTCTCTCTCTCTCTCTCTCTCTCTCTCTCCCTGCCTGCCCAGTGCCGTGGTCAAGTAATATTATAAGTCCACTAAACACACATTCAGAGTAACCAAATAACAAAATTTTCCATGAGATAAGAGGCTAATAAAAATATCATTTAATCTCAACAGTGCACAGCACGGTTATTGTAACTAAGTGGGCACTTTTCCTATCTCAAACCTTAACAACTTTATTACGGAAAGTGACGTAATAAAAACACGCGGCGGAGTGACACTAATAATATATAATATCCCTAACAGCACTTCAAACAGGACACAAATTGCTGATAATTAATCGGTGGGCGGAGCACTTTGGTCCGATCATGGACGCCATTCAGGAGAGTTTGATGTGATAACCTCGGGGGTGGGGTCCTTTGGCGCTGGTGACAGGTTCCTGATCCGAGGAATTGGATTTGTGCTTTCCCTTCTGTGGATCGAATCGATTCTCCATTTTCCAAGGCGCTGTATGACCTCACCCCCCCCCCTTACGGGCTTATCGTTTTTCCTAAAAAAAAAAAAAGTGATGCAGTGATAATAATATGGGGAGGGCTCTCTCCTCTCTCTCTCTCTCTCTCTCTCTCTCTCTCTCTCTCTCTTTGTTTACACAGGATTTTACAAGGTTAGGTTTAGGGTTCCTAACTATATTTACAAGCTAAGAGCTGTTACCTACATCAGCTTCTTCCTTCCATCCCTTCCCATTGGGATTTCTTCCCTCTCGCCTTCTATTCTTTCTCCTCTCTTCCTGCTAATCTTCCCCTCCCTGAACCTTTCCTACTTTCCATTGTTGCTCTTTCTCTGTTTTCACATACCATTTCTCCACTCCCTTTCTCCATCACTTCGAGGCTGTATTCCTTCCTCTCTCACTTCTTTCTGCCTTCCTGTTTCAGTCTAGGATTTTAACTCTCTCTCCATTGCTAGTTTACTCTCCTTTGCTGGTTAGAGATGATGGACGTGGGCCGTCACTATGGTCTGTTTAAATAAAGGATGTATATTCTTCCTCAAGTCATGAGTCTTACATAATGAACTACACTGTGGTGCCTCGAAACGAATGTGGTTTCTCGAAGGAGCGTGCGTAGTTCCTCGACGAAGCGTGTGTGGTTCCTCGACGAAGCGTGTGTGGTTCCTCGAAGGAGCGTCTGTGGTGTAGAGGTGGAGGCACCGTAAATGGCTCCATAGCTGGGCCCAAGTGATTTCAGTACTATGGCTGCTGTCTGGTGATTCAGGCCCTATGACTTGGACCCCTGAGATTCAAGCCCTATGGCTGGGGCCCCTGTGATTCAGGCCCTATGGCTGGGGCGAGTCTTTCACATCAGACAGTGATGTTTACTGGCATTCCTATTCAAAAGTCGCAGTCTCCACTAGTGCGAGTCAGGAGACAACGTCCTGGACCCCAACGAAAATAAGTCACTTTGTCTGACTTTTTTGGGTTATCCTAGGTTCTCTACACATATACTGCTATGTTTGATAATCTATGTAACTGTATTTGTGTATACCTGAATAAACTTTCTTACTATCCAGTGGCTACTGGCAGCCATGGGTCTGCGCTGTCTTCATCGATGGTTAAGTTCTTTCCAAAATTCGTTGTAGCGCTGTAGGTTGTATCCAGGAGAAAATAAAAAGCACTATAAAAAGTGTTTAAGAAACTCCTGTCTTGTAAGAAGTGACATCCAGAGGAAACTGCTAGTGTGCAAGAAAGCTCCAGAAGTTGCTGAAAGTCCGATAGTAGCTGAAAGCTCCAGTAGCTACTGAAGGCTCCAGAGGCTACTGAAAGCTCCAGTAGCTGATCGAAGCGTTCAGATGATGGGAACAAGGTATTCGCGCACTGCGATGTTGGTTATTCGTTGTCAAAGGCACTTCTCGATAGACATTTAGCCTGCTTTTTTTTTTGTATGTGTGTGTGTATGTATGTAGTCACCTATAGGTACTCACCTATACGTGGTTGCATTGCAGGGGTCGACTCACAGTTCTGGCATCGCCTCTTCAATAGTCGCTACTAGGTTCTCACTCCCAACTTCAAGAACCCTGTCGTACCTCTTCTTAAAGTTATGTGTGGATCCCGCCTCTACCACTTCACTCTCCAGATTGTTCCACTTCCTGACAACTCTTAAGAAGGCTGAAGAAATACTTCCTAACACTCCTATGACTCGTCTGATTGTTCAACTTCCAGTTGTACAATCTTTTTCCTATTTCCCATCTCTGAAACATACTGTCTGTTCACCCTGTCAGTGCCTCTTTGTACTGTATACTTCATTATCATATTTTCCCTAGTCCTCCTGTTCTCCACTTTGAGTTCCCATAATCTCTCCTTTAACTCCAGGGCTAGTCTTGTTGCAAATCTCTGCACTTTCTCCAATTTCTTGATATGCTTAACAGGTGAAGGTTACATACTAGTGCTGCATACTCCAGTTTGGGCCTGACGTATACGGTGTACAGTGTCGTGAATGACTCCTTACGGTTATGCTCGGTATGACACTCTCCCCCAGTTTTTCTCCTTGAGTGAGGTTCGTAGGCTTTGCCCCCCGATCCTGTACTCCGTCTGAGGTCTCCTTTGTCCCTTACCAAGCTTCATAACTTGCACTTGGTGGAGTTAAACTTCAGGCGCCACTTGTCAGACCAGGACTGCAGCTGTCTAGATCCGTTTGCAGCCTTTCCTGGTCCTCGTTCACTTGTATTTTCATTAGTTTCGCGTCGTCTGCAAACAGGGACACCTATGACTATCCCTTCCGTCATGTCATTCACGTATACAAGAAACAGCACCGGACCAAGGACTGATCCTTGCGAAACCCCACTCGTCACATGCACCCATCACAGAATCATTCATTGTTTCCTTCCTGTCAGGTATTCACTGATCCATTGCAATGCATTTCCTGTTATTCCTGCCTACTGCTTTATCTTTTATACCAGTGCATTGTGCGGTACTGTGTCAAAAGCCTTCTTACAGTCCAAAAAAATGCAAACTACCCATCCCTCTCTCTTCTGTTTTACTTCTGTTACCTTGTCGTAGAACTCAAGTAGGTTTGTGAAACGGTATTATCCATCTCTGAAGTCGTGCTGGTTATCCATGTATGAACACTCCTTTCCTAAGTGCTCCACCATTCGTCTCCTGATAATCTTCCCCATAACTTTACATGCTATACATGTCAATATCACTGGTCTCCTTTCTTAAAAATTGGGACTACATTTGCTGTCTTCCATACCACTGGCAGCTGCTCTGTTTCGATGGACTTGTTGAGGATTGTTGCTAGCGGCACACACAGTGTCTCTGCTTTTCTCTCAGGACCCATGGAGATATATTACCTGGTTAGGTTAGGTAAAAATCGTCAGGAAACAGGTCAATTGTTTCCTGATGTGGGTCTTACTGTAGTCATATGATGACCCGATATTGGAGCTGTTGGTCATCTGCAGTGTCATACCTGGAGTTCTTATCTGGCCCCCAAAGCCTTCCAGGTATCAAGCTTACATAGCAGCTGGTGATTGACCCTGGACCTCCCTAGCTGGCTGGTGCCTGACCCAGCATGACCTTTGACCTCCCTGGCTGGCTGGGGCCTGACCCTCTGCTCAGCATGACACACATCCGCATGACCTGCACAACTCTTCATGATTTATTCACTCTCCTCCCTCACCAAACATCACCACCACCAACCCCCTCCCCTACCCCCAAGGAAAATCAACCCTACCACCACACCATCCACTACCACCACACCATCCACTACCACCACACCATCCACTACCACCACACCATCAATATTACAGTCCCCGCCATTATGCCACACCCAATGCACACTCACCACTGTCACCCCTACACAACACCCACCACCATCACCAACACCCTTACCACCCATCTCGCTTCCACCGCTCCCATTGTTGCCACCGCTGTCACCATCTTTTTGCCACCACTGCTTCTGTCACCATCACTGTCACCACCCTTCTGCCACCACCGCAGCTGCCATCGCCTCTGCGTTCACCACCGCTGCTGCTGCCACCACCACTCTCTCCACCGCTGCTCTGCCTGCCACCACCACCATGCTGCACCACCCACCGCTGCTGCTGCTGCCACCACCACCACCGCTGCTGCCACCACCACCACCACCGCTGCTGCCACCACCACCACCACCGCTGCTGCCACCACCACCACCACCGCTGCTGTCACCACCACCGCCACCGCTGCTGCCACCACCACCACCACCGCTGCTGCCACCACCACCGCTGCTGCCACCACCACCACCACCGCTGCTGCCACCACCACCACCACCGCTGCTGCCACCACCACCACCACAGCTGCTGCCACCACCACCACCACAGCTGCTGCCACCACCACCACTGCTGCTGCCACCACCACCACCAACGCTGCTGCTGCCACCACCACCACCAACGCTGCTGCTGCCACCACCACCACCACCACAGCTGCGGCCACCAACACCACCGCTTCATCCTCCGGCTACCTTCAATAACACCTCCAATATGACAATTTACCTGCCGCCTGCCACCTGCCGCCATCAGCGCCAACATGCAACTTATGGTGTCCGATTTCATTTCAAAATATCAAAACGAACAGCCAGAGTAATGAACATTAAACAATAGAATAGTGTAAATGTCTAGGCGGCTGGGGGGAAGGTGGGAGGGGATGGGTGGTAGTGGGAGAGGGAGGAGTTGTATGGGGGTAAGATGTGGTTTTGGGGGCGGGGATGTGTGGTAGGGGGCGGGGATGTGTGGTAGGGGGCGGGGTTGTATAGAGGGAGGGGGAGGCAAACCCCCTTGTGGCGTACAATTTGAAATGCAAACCATAGGCTTCTCCCATTCTCCTCCTATCCAGTCTACAGCCTCCCTCCCCCCTTCTCTCTCTCTCTCTTCCTCTCTCTCTTTCTCTCGCAGTCTCCACTGGTGCGAGGTTCTCTACACATATGCTGCTATGTATGATAATCTATGTAACTGTATTTGTGTATACCTGAATAAACTTAATTAGGGTCTATCCATCATCCCTACTGGATCTGCTGTTACTCACACTGATAGCCAGACTAGGCCTATCAAATCTCTTTCAACCTGCTGTTACCGGCTTATCAAATATCTTTTTGGTCTTCGGCTACCCACACTGATAGCCAGAGTAGGCCTATCACACCCTCTTGGTCTACTAGTCACACTGATAGCAAGACTAGGCCTACCCCACCTCGGTCTACTGCTACCCACACTGGCTTACCTACCAGACCTATCAAACTACCTACGGCACATCGCGACAGGGGTGGAAGGCGGCAGGGGAATGAGGGGTGACGGAGGGGTGATGGGGTGGCAGGGGGATTGAAATGGAGAAAGGGGTGGCATTGGGGAGTGAGGTGAGGAGGGGGTGGCAGGAGCAGTTAGTTGGGAGGAGTGTTGCAGGGGAATGAGGTGGGAGAGTAGGTGGCAGGTGGAGGGAGGTTGGGAGGGGTTGGCAGGGGAAGCGAAGTGGGGAAGGGGGTGGCAGGGTGTGTGAGGTGAAGGAAGTGGCAGGGGAAGTGAGGTGGGAGGGGGTGGCAGGGAAAGCGATTGGGGAGGGGGTGGCAGAGGGGCAGTGAGGTAGGGAGGGGTGGCAGGGGGGAGTTATTTAGGGAGGGAATGGCAGGGGGAGTGAGGTGAGGAGAGGGGGCAGGGAGGAGTGAAGTGGGGAGGGGGTACATCCGCAGCGTGCTGCAACCAATTATATACAAGTGTTACATAATGTTTCCCTGGTATATTCCATCCCTGGTATAGTCTATCCCTGGTATATTTTATCCCTGGTATATTCTATCCCTGGTATATTCTATCACTGGTACATTCTATCGCTGGTATATTATATCCCTGGTATATTCCATCACTGGTATAGTCTATCCCTGGTATATTCTATCCCTGGTATATTCTATCCCTGGAATAGTCTATCCTTGGTACATTCTATCGCTGGTATATTCTATCCCTGGTATATTCCAGCCCTGGTATTTTCCATCCCTGGCATATTCCATCCCTGATATATTCCATCCCTGGTTTATTCCATCCCTGATATATTACATCCCTGATATATTCCATCCCTGATATATTCCATCCCTGATATATTCCATCCCTGATATATTACATCCCTGATATATAACATCCCTGATATATTACATCCCTGATATATTCCATCCCTGATATATTCCATCCCTGATATATAACATCCCTGATATATTCCATCCCTGATATATTCCATCCCTGATATATTACATCCCTGATATATTCCATCCCTGATATATTACATCCCTGATATATTACATCCCTGATATATTCCATCCCTGATATATTACATCCCTGATATATTACCTCCCTGATATATTACATCCCTGATATATTCCATCCCTGATATATTACATCCCTGATATATTCCATCCCTGATATATTCCATCCCTGATATATTACATCCCTGATATATTACATCCCTGATATATTCCATCCCTGATATATTCCATCCCTGATATATTACATCCCGGCAGGCTCCTTCCTAATTCGTGTTCTTACAAACTAGGTTCGGTCCACACACACACACACACACAAAACGCACACCTACACACTCATTCACACACACCTACACACACACTACACACCTACATTGACACACTACAACTACAAAACACACACTACACACACACACCTACAGCAATACACACACACACACACCTACAGACACACACACACACTTACACACATACACACACACACACATACACACACACACACGAGAGAGCCCCCTGGGAGCCAGTGACCATATGGTGCTTAGCTTTGAGTACATTGTAGAGCTACAGGTGGAGAGGGGAAACAGTACCGATAGAGACAAACCAGACTTTAAAGAGGAAACTACACGGGCATGAGGAATTTCCTGCAGGACATTCAGTGGGAAAGGGAAATGGAAGGACTGACAATAAATGAAATGATGGAATACGTAGGGGCAAAGTGCAAGGAGGCAGAGGAACGGTTTATACCCAGAGGCAAAGGTTTAAATGGGAAGGCCAGAAAGAGCCCCTGGTTTACCCAAAGGTGCAGGGAGGCAAAGACTCAGAGTATCAGAGAATGGAAACGGTACAGAAGGCAAAGAACCCAAGTAAACAAAGAGATTAGTAGAAGAGCTAGAAACAAGTATGCACAAGTACGGAGGGAGGCCCAGAAACAGTACGAAAACGACATAGCATCGAAAGTTAAGTCCGACCCGAAACTGATGTTCAGTCACATCAGAAGGAAGACAACAGTCAAGGACCAGGTGATAAGGCTGAGGAGAGAAGATGGGGAACTCACAAGTAATGATCAAGAGGTATGTGAGGAGCTCAACTTGAGGTTTAAGGAAGTATTCACAATGGAGGAAGGAAGGCAGCTGGGTAGACAGGACATGGTTCGTCACCAACAAGGGATGTACCAAGTGCTAGAGGGCATACACACAACTGAGGAGGAAGTGAAGCAGTTACTCAGTGACCTCGATACCTCAAAGGCGATGGGTCCGGACAATATCTCCCCGTGGTTCTTCGGGAAGGAGCTGAGGTACTGAGTGTGCCACTTACCATAATATTCAACACATCCCTTGAAACTGGGCAGCTACCTGAGGTATGGAAGAAGGCCAACGTAGTCCCCATTTTTAAAAAGGAGACAGAAAAGAGGCACTAAACTATAGACCGGTGTCACTTACATGTATAGTGTGCAAAGTCCTGGAGAAAATCATCAGGAAAAGAATGGTGGAACACCTTGAGCGGAACAGGATAATAAACACCAGACAGCACGGATTCCGGGAAGGCAAATCCTGTGTAACAAACCTCCTAGAGTTCTATGATAAAGTAACAGAGGTAAGGCAGGAGAGAGAAGGGTGGGTTGATTGCATTTTCCTGGACTGCAGGAAGGCCTTCGACACAGTTCCTCACATGAGATTAGTAAAGAAGTTGGAAGAACAAGCAGGTATAACAGGAAGGGCACTGGAATGGATCAGGGAATACCTCAAAGGGAGGCAACAACGGGTCATGGTGCGTGGTGAGGTATCACAGTGGGCGCCTGTGACGAGCGGTGTACCGCAGGGGTCAGTCCTAGGACCAGTGTTATTCCTGGTATATGTAAATGACATGACGGACGGGAAAGACTCAGAAGTGTCTCTATTCGCGGATGATGTGAAAATAATGAGGAGAATCACATCGGAAGAGGACCAGGCAGGGCTGCAAACAGACCTGGACAAGCTCGACATCTGGTCTAGCAGATGGCTTCTCGAATTCAATCCCTCCAAATGCAAAGTCATGAGGATCGGAGAAGGCCAAAGAAGACCGCTGACAGAGTACAAGCTAGGCGGACAAAGGCTACAAACCTCGGCAAAGGAGAAGGACCTTGGAGTGAGTATAACGCCAAGCACGTCTCCGGAGGCACACATCAACCAGATAACTGCGGCAGCATATGGGCGTCTGGCAAACCTTAGATTAGCGTTCCGTTACCTTAACAAGGAATCGTTCAAGACACTGTATACCGTGTACGTCAGGCCCATACTAGAATATGCAGCACCAGTCTGGAACCCACACCTGGTCAAGCACGTAAGGAAACTAGAGAAAGTGCAAAGGTTTGCGACAAGGTTAGTTCCACAACTCAGGGGTCTGTCTTATGAAGAAAGATTGAGGGAAATAGGACTAACAACACTGGAGGAAAGAAGGGTCAGAGGAGACATGATAACGACATACAAAATACTGCGGGGAATTGACAAGGTAGATAGTGACAGGTTGTTTCAGAGAGGGAACACAGAAACAAGGGGACACAACTGGAAGCTGAAGACTCAGATGAGTCAAAGGGATGTCAGGAAACATTTCTTCAGCCACAGAGTAGTCAGGAAGTGGAATGGACTAGAGAAAGATATAGTGGAGGCAGGAACCATACATAGTTTTAAGACAAGGTATGATAAAGCTCATGGAGCAGGGAGAGCAGAGACCCAGTAGCAGACAGAGAAGAGGCGGGGCCAGGAGCTGAGTCTCGACCCCTGCAACCACAATTAGGTGAGTACAATTAGGTGAGTACACGTCCCGATGGCATGGTGGCTAGCGCTCTTGCTTCACGCACGGAGGGCCCGTGTTCAATTCCCGGCGGGGCCGAAACATTTCGAAGTGTTTCGTTACACACACACACACACATACATACAACAGGCCTAGTGTCTAATCGACATGTGCCTAGGACAAAATGGTAACTAACACACCTACAGACACACTCACATACATACACACACACACATACATACACACACCAGAACATCATCAGGCTGCCACATGTGTTACCACAACCTCCTGTCTTGAGCTCTTCCTGACTATTGGAAGGCTACAAATTTCTTTATTTATTTCGTCCATTTGGTCGCTGGTCGTTTCTTCTGGCATTTTCTGTCTCGTGGAATCCATTCAAGATTTTCCTTGATCCAGAGTCCCTGCGTTCTGCTGCCCGCATGTCCAGCCAACTTCCTGCGTTCTGATGCCCGCATGGCCAGCCCACTCCCTGCGTTCTGCTGCCCGCATGTCCAGCCAACTCCCTGCGTTCTGCTGCCCGCATGGCCAGCCCACTCCCTGCGTTCTGCTGCCCGCATGTCCAGCCCACTCCCTGCGTTCTGCTGCCCGCAAGTCCAGCCCACTCCCTGCGTTCTGCTGCCCGCAAGTCCAGCCCACTCCCTGCGTTCTGCTGCCCGCATGTCCAGCCCACTCCCTGCGTTCTGCTGCTTGCAAGTCCAGACCACTCCCTGCGTTCTGCTGCCCGCATGCCAGCCCACTCCTGCGTTCTGCTGCCCGCATGTCCAGCCACTCCCTGCGTTCTGCTGCCCGCAAGTCCAGCCCACTCCCTGCGTTCTGCTGCCCGCATGTCCAGCCCACTCCCTGCGTTCTGCTGCCCGCAGTCCAGCCCACTCCCTGCGTTCTGCTGCCCGCAGTCCAGCCCACTCCCGCCTCTGCCCGAGTCCAGCCTTCGTCTGCTGCCCGCATGCCAGCCCACTCCCTGCGTTCTGCTGCCCGCATGTCCAGCCCACTCCCTGCGTTCTGCTGCCCGCAAGTCCAGCCCACTCCCTGCGTTCTGCTGCCGCATGCCAGCCCTCCTCGTTCTGCTGCCGCAGTCAGCCACTCCCTGCGTTCTGCTGCCCGCAAGTCCAGCCCACTCCCTGCGTTCTGCTGCCCGCAAGTCCAGCCCACTCCCTGCGTTCTGCTGCCCGCATGTCCAGCCCACTCCCTGCGTTCTGCTGCCCGCATGTCCAGCCCACTCCCTGCGTTCTGCTGCCCGCAAGTCCAGCCCACTCCCTGCGTTCTCCTGCCCGCATGTCCAGCCCACTCCCTGCGTTCTGCTGCCCGCAAGTCCAGCCCACTCCCTGCGTTCTGCTGCCCGCAAGTCCAGCCCACTCCCTGCGTTCTGCTGCCCGCATGGCCAGCCCACTCCCTGCGTTCTGCTGCCCGCATGGCCAGCCCACTCCCTGCGTTCTGCTGCCCGCATTGCCAGCCCACTCCCTGCGTTCTGCTGCCCGCATGTCCAGCCCACTCCCTGCGTTCTGCTGCCCGCATGGCCAGCCCACTCCATGCGTTCTGCTGCCAGCATGTCCAGCCCACTCCATGCGTTCTGCTGCCCGCATGGCCAGCCCACTCCATGCGTTCTGCGGCCCGCATGGCCAGCCCACTCCATGCGTTCTGCTGCCCGCATGGCCAGCCCTCCTGCGTTCTGCTGCCCGCATGTCCAGCCCACTCCCTGCGTTCTGCTGCCCGCATGTCCAGCCCACTCCTGCGTTCTGCTGCCCGCATGGCCAGCCCACTCCCTGCGTTCTGCTGCCCGCATGGCCAGCCCACTCCCTGCGTTCTGCTGCCCGCATGGCCAGCCCACTCCTGCGTTCTGCTGCCCGCATGGCCAGCCCACTCCTGCGTTCTGCTGCCCGCATGGCCAGCCCACTCCCTGCGTTCTGCTGCCCGCATGGCCAGCCCACTCCCTGCGTTCTGCTGCCCGCATGGCCAGCCCACTCCATGCGTTCTGCTGCCCGCATGGCCAGCCCACTCCATGCGTTCTGCTGCCCGCATGGCCAGCCCACTCCATGCGTTCTGCTGCCCCATGGCCAGCCCACTCCATGCGTTCTGCTGCCCGCATGGCCAGCCCATCCATGCGTTCTGCTGCCCGCATGGCCAGCCCTCCATGCGTTCTGCTGCCCGCATGGCCAGCCCACTCCTGCGTTCTGCTGCCCGCAAGTCCAGCCCACTCCCTGCGTTCTGCTGCCCGCATGTCCAGCCCATCCTGCGTTCTGCTGCCCGCATGTCCAGCCCACTCCCTGCGTTCTGCTGCCCGCATGTCCAGCCCACTCCATGCGTTCTGCTGCCCGCATGGCCAGCCCACTCCATGCGTTCTGCTGCCCGCATGGCCAGCCCACTCCATGCGTTCTGCTGCCCGCATGGCCAGCCCACTCCATGCGTTCTGCTGCCCGCATGGCCAGCCCACTCCATGCGTTCTGCTGCCCGCATGTCCAGCCCACTCCCTGCGTTCTGCTGCCCGCATGGCCAGCCTCCATGCGTTCTGCTGCCCGCATGGCAGCCCACTCCTGCGTTCTGCTGCCCGCATGTCCAGCCCACTCCCTGCGTTCTGCTGCCCGCAAGTCCAGCCCACTCCCTGCGTTCTGCTGCCCGCATGTCCAGCCCACTCCCTGCGTTCTGCTGCCCGCATGTCCAGCCCACTCCCTGCGTTCTGCTGCCCGCATGTCCAGCCCACTCCATGCGTTCTGCTGCCCGCATGGCCAGCCCACTCCCTGCGACTGCTGCCCGCATTGCCGTCATTCTGCTGATTGAATTTATCATTCCGGTAAAACCTCTGTCATTGGATAGATGCTGATGCTCTTACTCACATGTAAAAGACAACTGTCATCAAAGTCTCACAGTGAAAAGAGAGCCAT
>WNWK01003062.1:105000-181894 GCA_009830355.1 Cherax destructor
ACAGAGAGAGGGAGGAAGATAAGGGAGACTGAAAATTGAGAAGGGAAGTAAGAGTGAGTGATTAGAGGGGAAAATAAGTGTGAAGAGGGAGAGAGAGAGAGGGGGAAACGGAAGATAGAGGAGTGAAAGGAGAAAGTATAATGAAAAGAGGAGAGTCGGAGGAAAGATCAAGGGTGAGAGGAAAAGCGAAAGAGTAAGAAATAAAAGTAAACAGTAAGAGAATTTAGAGAGTAATAAAGTAAGAGAGAAACAAGAAAGAGGAGCAAGGTAAAAGGTGAGTAAGTTATGTGGTGAGTAGGTTAAGTGATAAGTGGTGAGTAAGGTAGGTGGGTAGTAAGTGGTGAGTAAGGTAGGTGGGTAGTAAGTGATGAGTCAGGTAGGTGGGTAGTAAGTGGTGAGTCAGGTAGGTGGGTAGTAAGTGGTGAGTAAGGTAGGTGGGTAGTAAGTGGTGAGTAAGGTAGGTGGGTAGTAAGTGGTGAGTAAGGTAGGTGGGTAGTAAGTGGTGAGTAAGGTAGGTGGGTAGTAAGTGGTGAGTAAGGTAGGTGGGTAGTAAGTGGGAACAAGGTAAGAAAATAAGCAAGGTGAAGGGGAGTAAGAAAAGAGGTAAGGTGGGGAGGGTGCCTTAGGTGAAGGCACTGCCGGTGGGGAAGTAGTGCCAATTTCATGGTCTGGGAAGGTCAGTAACTGAACCTTCTCAAATGAGAGTGGCACTGCACATACTGATGAACATAGTGTTGGTGGGGAGTACCGGTGGGGTGTACCGGTGGGGTGTACTGGTGGGGTGTACTGGTGGGGTGTACTGGTAGGGTGTACTGGTAGGGTGTACCAGTGGGGTGTACTGGTGGGGTGTACCAGTCGGGTGTACTGGTGGGGTGTACCTGTGGGGTGTACCGGTGGGATGTACGGTGTACTGGTGGGGTGTACCGGTGGGGTGTACCAGTGGGGTGTACTGGAGGGTGTACTGGTGGGATGTACTGGTGGGGTGAACTGGTGGGATGTACCTGTGGGGTGTACTGGTGGGGTGTACCGGTGGGATGTACGGTGTACTGGTGGGGTGTACCGGTGGGGTGTACCAGTGGGGTGTCCTGGAGGGGTGTACTGGTGGGATGTACCGGTGGGGTGAACTGGTGGGATGTACCGGTGGGGTGTACCGGAGGGGTGTACCGGTGGGGTGTACCGGTGGGGTGTACTGGTGGGATGTACCGGTGGGGTGTACCGGAGGGGTGTACCGGTAGGGTATACCATTGGGCTGTAGGTGGTGGAGGCAGGTCAAGAGGGTGGGTGTGTAGGAGTATACCAGTAAGGGTGAAGATAGTTGGTTGATTTGTTAAAGGGGTTTATCGACTACACAGGTGTCATCAAAGCTGCGTGTAACCTCTTTACCACCAGTCATGAGCACTTTAATCCTTAATATATTGATTATAGTAAACTCTCAGTGTATATACACTGAGAGTTGTGGTGGGGAGGGAGTGTACCAGGTAGGGTGGTAACAACAGTGTCATTTAAAATAGTGTCATTAACAACAGCCAACAGTATTTAGTAAGGCAGCGAGAGGCATAGTAATGCTGTCTAAAAGCCCTCTGACAGACGAAAAGAAGCAGACAGTTAAATTGGTAAGACAGTCAAACTGGTGACTGTTTAACAAGTCAAACAGTGATTATCTGACTGAGTTATTTCTACTGCGCTAGTTGCATCCTATTTTATGTTCGCGTATCATAACTTTTTATATTAATTATCATTTCTTTCATTTATTTATATTAATTATCATTTCTTTCATTTATTTATATAAATTATCATTTCTTTCATTTATTTATATTAAATATCATTTCTTTCATTTTCGATAGAGGACATTCTAATCTTACTAAACCAAACCTAACCTAAAAAAAGAAAAAAGAAAAAAAAGTCGAGAAATATACTGCAAACCGTATGCGAGAAATCTACAGAATTTGTTGGGATTAGTTGATCTTCAGAGACAATTGCGTGATACTGCAAGCATTGCTTGAAGAAGCTGCTGCAGAACATACCAACACCAACCCTACCTCCCCCGCTCCAACCCTACCTCCCCCGCTCCAACCCTACCTCCCCCACTCCAACCCTACCTCCCCCTCTCCAACCCTACCTCCCCCGCTCCAACCCTACCTCCCCCACTCCAACCCTACCTCCCCCTCTCCAACCCTACCTCCCCCGCTCCAACCCTACCTCCCCCGCTCCAACCCTACCTCCCCCGCTCCAACCCTACCTCCCCCGCTCCAACCCTACCTCCCCCGCTCCAACCCTACCTCCCCCGCTCCAACCCTACCTCCCCACTCCAACCCTACCTCCCCACTCCAACCCTACCTCCCCACTCCAACCCTACCTCCCCACTCCAACCCTACCTCCCCACTCCAACCCTACCTCCCCACTCCAACCCTACCTCCCCGCTCCAACCCTACCTCCCCACTCCAACCCTACCTCCCCGCTCCAACCCTACCTCCCCAGCTCCAACCCTACCTCCCCCTCCAACCCTACCTCCCACCTCCAACCCTACCTCCCCACTCCAACCCTACCTCCCCGCTCCAACCCTACCTCCCCACTCCAACCCTACCTCCCCTCTCCAACCCTACCTCCGCTCCAACCCTACCTCCCCACTCCAACCCTCCTCCCTCCAACCCTACCTCCCCGCTCCAACCCTACCTCCCCCACTCCAACCCTACCTCCCCGCTCCAACCCTACCTCCCCCTCCAACCCTACCTCCCCCTCCACCCTACCTCCCCGCTCCAACCCTACCTCCCCGCTCCAACCCTACCTCCCCCACTCCAACCCTACCTCCCCACTCCAACCCTACCTCCCCGCTCCAACCCTACCTCCCCACTCCAACCCTACCTCCCCACTCCAACCCTACCTCCCCGCTCCAACCCTACCTCCCCACTCCAACCCTACCTCCCCACTCCAACCCTACCTCCCCCTCCAACCCTACCTCCCCACTCCAACCCTACCTCCCCACTCCAACCCTACCTCCCCGCTCCAACCCTACCTCCCCACTCCAACCCTACCTCCCCACTCCAACCCTACCTCCCCCTCCAACCCTACCTCCTCCCCCACTCCAACCCTACCTCCCCAGCTCCAACCCTACCTCCCCGCTCCAACCCTACCTCCCCCGCTCCAACCCCTACCTCCCCCCTCCAACCCTACCTCCCCGCTCCAACCCTACCTCCCCCGCTCCAACCCTACCTCCCCGCTCCAACCCTACCTCCCCCTCCAACCCTACCTCCCCGCTCCAACCCTACCTCCCCCTCCAACCCTACCTCCCCACTCCAACCCTACCTCCCCCTCCAACCCTACCTCCCCACTCCAACCCTACCTCCCCGCTCCAACCCTACCTCCCCTCCAACCCTACCTCCCCTCCAACCCTACCTCCCCCTCCAACCCTACCTCCCCGCTCCAACCCTACCTCCCCACTCCAACCCTACCTCCCCCTCCAACCCTACCCCCCCACTCCAACCCTACCTCCCCTCCACACCTCACTCCCTCCTCCCCTACTCCACAGCCCTACCTCCCACTCACCTACTCTCCACTCCAA
Source organism: Cherax destructor (assembly GCA_009830355.1). Taxonomy (NCBI): domain Eukaryota; kingdom Metazoa; phylum Arthropoda; class Malacostraca; order Decapoda; family Parastacidae; genus Cherax; species Cherax destructor. Next base: position 108,560 of record WNWK01003062.1, read on the forward strand.
CCCTACCTCCCCCTCCAACCCTACCTGCACCCACTCCAACCCTACCTCCCCACTCCAACCTCCTCTCGCCTATCCCTCCAACACACTCCAACCCTACCTTCCCCGCTCCTCTCAGATGAGCAACGTGCAGAAAGACTAAATATAATCCTGGGTATGACTATGGAAGGAACGCCCAGAGTGTGGTACACAAGGGAAGAAAGATTATTTATCAAACAACAGCGATGAGTCAGACAAGCGAATATCAAAGGTAACATCCGACATCGTGATAAAGCTAAGCTCTATGTTTGGAATGTATGCTTTCCAATGTTTGTTTTGGCGGTATATTTTCTAACGTACGTTTTCAAGAGAGTGTGTTCTAAAGTTTATTGTATAGCTGATGTTTGGTTACGTACGTGGATTTTTTAACTCATTTCATAACTTATGTATCTAAACATTATTTTAAACGTAAATAAACTTCCTTTTTTTAAGCTCTACAAAGTTTCAACAGAGCTGAGACAATCAACTAACACTGCTGGAGGAACTCCAAGAACTAACTCGAAGATATACACTCAGTGGCTACTTTATTAGGTACACTTGTACACCTGCTTATTAATGCAAATAACTAATCACATGACAGCACCTCAGTGCCTAAACACATGCAGGTAAGGTCAAGAGGTTCAGCTGTTGTTCTGACCAAACATGAAAATGAGGAAGAAATGTGATCTAAGTGACTTTGGCAGTGGAATTATTGTTGGTGTCAGACGGGGGGGTTTGAGTATCTCAGAAACCTGGAGTATACCTGGAGAGAGTTCCAGGGGTCAACGCCTGCTGATATCCTGGGATTTTCGCGCATTACAGTCTAAAGTTTACAGAGAATAGTGTGAAAAACACGAAACACCCAGTGAGCGGCAGTTCTGTGGCCAAAAACGTCTTGGTGAGGTCAAAGGAGAATGGGCACACTGGATCAAGTTGACAGGAAGGTGAAAATAATGCAGATAGCGACACGTTACATCAGTGGTAAGCGGAAGAGCATCAAACACATCAAACTTTGAAGTTGATGGGCCACAACAGCAAGAAACCACACCAGGTTTCATCCCTTTCAGGAAACAGAGCACAGGCTCACCAAAACTGGAAATTTGAAGAGTGGGAAAACGTCGCCAGGTCTAACGAATCTCGATTTCTGGTGGAACGGGAGATTCGTAGCATAAATGTGCAACCGACGAATCTGCAGCAACTGCCTGATGCTATCATGTCAACATGGACCAGGATATCTAAGGAATGTTTCTTGCACCTTGTTAAGTCCATGCCACGAAGAATTCAGACCATTCTGGGGACAACGGGGAGGGAGCCCTATACAGTTCTAAAAGGATGTACCTAATGAAGTGGCCATTGAGTGAATGTTTTTGGGAGGTGTTCCTGATCTACCTTCTTGGATCTGCTATCCACCTACCTTCTGGCCCAGTCAGAAATCTAGAATGACGTGTGAGGCCCATCAGAACTCAAGAAGTGACTGTAACTCCCGAGCTGCTGGTCAACGCTTCCATAATTACCTTGGAGTGGGTGACAATATTGTCAACACTCATAAACCAGGACTGATACATTGTATATTTACTGGTTCATATTTCTTACGTTGAAGGGTATATACACCACGAGGCATGCATATCTCAAAGAGAGAGAGAGAGAGAGAGAGAGTATGTATGTGTGCTAGTTAATTAGTTACCGGATGTCACAGACATTTGTCTATCGACAAATGTCTGTGACATCCGGACGTGGGGATTTTTTTCATATGTATGTATGTGTGGGGGGTGGGGGACGTACTTGCGCGTGTATACCTTTGATACCTTTGAAGAGTTTCGAGAGTTTATCTACTTTCTGAGCCCGGCCATGGGCCAGGCTCGTCTGGTGCTTGCCTGGTCAACCAGGCTGTTGCTGCTGGAGGCCCTCTGCCTCACATATCCATCACAGCCTGGTTGATCTGGCACCCGATGACGATACTTGTCCAGTGTGTAGTGAGGGGAGGATGGGTACAACTCTAAAGAGAGCGGGGAGGGGGGTGGAGAGAAGGGGTTGGGGAGGGAGGGAGGGAAGTTAGGCAAGAAAGAGCCACCAAGCATTTATCATTTAAAAAAAAAAAAAAAAAAAAGAGGCAGTGTTGTGTATAGGTGAAGCGACACTCGGGTGTCACCGAGCTGGCGTAGATTGGACAGCTGAACGTTCACTTATTCATGGCCATTGAACGAATAATTTTTACCAACCATTAATAAATGGACAAAAAAGTGAGAGGGTTAGTGGGGTGTGTGAGAAGTACTGGTTGGGGAAGGGGGAAGAGTTGGTGGAACAGGGGTGAAGAGGGAAGAGTTGGTGGAACAGGGGTGAGAGGTAGGGGGTAAGGGGAAAGTGTTGCTGGGTTGCGGGAAGAGAATTTTACGTATTTTCTGTGTGGGTGAATAAATGAAGGATTTTTCTTTATTATTATTATTATTATTAGAAGCAGTAGTAGTAGTAGTAGTAATAGTAATAAAATTAGTAGTAGTAATGGTAGTAGCAGCAGCGTCAGCTGTAGTAGTAATATTAACATTATTTTATCATTACTGTTGCATTATTTTGTCATTATTTTTTCTATATTATTATTATTATTATTATGACTCGTGATTTAAATAGACACTGAAGCAGACAGCAGGCAACCATTTTGCGAATTATGTTATCGTCGCCGACTTTTAATTAAGCTAATCCCGGAGGTTTTAGAGGAGCGAAAACGCGATGCCACAGTATAATGCCAGAGTATTATTAACATCTATGTCGACGAGGGTTCATCCGTTAGTCACGACCTGCAACTGTTACGTTAGCACTGTGCTGTTACACGGCTTTATACGAGCGTTACATAGTGGGAACACCCGCAGTGTGCGGCTACACTGTTAAATGCAAGAGCGAGTTATGTAGGAACAAAAGCCAGCCACGTTCACTGCCATACCCCGTCACAAAGGACGGATTACTTACATGAGGTAATGAAATGTGTCAGCCTGGGCTGGGAGACTCCACTGTGGGTTCAGCAGCTACGGTAGGTTCACTGTGGGTTCAGCAGCTACGGTAGGTTCACTGTGGGTTCAGCAGCTACGGTAGGTTCACTGTGGGTTCAGCAGCTACGGTAGGTTCACTGTGGGTTCAGCAGCTACGGTAGGTTCACTGTGGGTTCAGCAGCTACGGTAAGTTCAGAGGTTTCGTTCCAGCAGAGCTGGAGTTACTGCGATACCCAAACTAATGCAGGTGTGGAAGTGAGGGTGGTAGTTGGAGGATGGAGGAGAGGGGAAGTGGTGGGGAGGGGGGTCACTGGAGGAGGGAAGAGAGTGAAGGGATGTGTGGGTTTCAAAGTAGCAGGAAATTTATAATACTGTGGTGTTTTTTCTTCACCTTAATATGAAGTGTTCGTAATGTCATCGTCTCAGACCGAAGGGCCCCTGGATCAATCCTGGATGAGTCGAGTCGTATTGGTAAATATCCCAACACCTGGTTTCCCTGATTACGTACCAGTCAACAGGTACCAAGGTGTTAGCCGATTTTTGTGGGTCTCAGCTTGGGGAAGAGTTCCAAAGAAAAAATCGGAAATAAACCTGATGCCAAATATTATGTTAATCACTGCTTTCATCTTTTCATGATTATATATATATATATATATATATATATATATATATATATATATATATATATATATATATATATATATATATATATAGACAAAGACAGATGACCCAGGGGGATGTTAGGAAATACTGAGGGTGATAAATAAGTGGAATGAAGTAACTTAAAAAAAAGGTAAAGGCAAATTACATTCGCGTATTCACGAGGCCAAGAATCAATATAGCCGATGACCGAGGCGGAGCCAGGAACCGAGATTCGACCCGGCAAGGCCAATTCTGTAAGTACACACACACACACACACACACACACACACACACACACACACACACACACACACACACACACACACACACACACACACACACACACGCACGCACAAGCATACACAAACGAATAATAATCTCAACATGGGTTTAGAAATAACAAATTTCTTCCTATTGACCTGTGATGTAATGACGATGAGAATAAACAAAAACAGACGAAGACACTGAAAGGCTGGACAAATTGCTATACTGGTCAGATAAGTGACTGTTTGAATTCAATCTCAGTAAATGCAAGGTAATAAAGATTGGGAATGGAGCAAGAAGACCGGAAACGGGGTACAGCTAAGGGAACAGAAGCTCCAGAATTCACTCAAGGAGAAAGCACCTACGGGTGAGCATCCAGTAATGCCTGGTATATCGCCAGACGCTCACATGAGCAGAATTGTCTCTGTCTCGACAAGAAATCATTCACGACACTACATACGTTATGCGTCAGGTCCATCTAGAAGTATGCAGCATCAGTACAGAACCTATACCTGAAAAAAGCATGTCAAAAAACTGCAAAAGGTGAAGTATATAACTAGGCTTGTTTCTGAGCTAAGTTGCGTGAGCTACCAGGAGAGGCTAGTGGACTCGAATTTAACGACACTGCAAGAGAGAAGAACCGAAAGAGACATAACATTTAAAATACTCAGGAGGATTGATTCAGTAGGCAGAGACAAGCTGTTTGAGAGACGAGAAATGAGAACTCGGGAACGTAAAGTTAAAGGTAGAGACAAACCACAGGGATGTCAGGAAGTATTTCTTCAGTCTCAGGCTCCATGCATAGTTTTGCGAGCAGGTACGACAGGGTCCACGAGGGTTCGACGGAATGAATCCAGCAAGTGTCGGTTTAAGAGGTGGGGCCAGGAGATGAGAATCGACCCCTGCAGTGTGAACGCTGACAAGTCACAGTTAATAAGACAAAAATAACTAGTCATAGTCTTTGGAGAAGCCTCGATCTCTTAAGTGAAATTTGAAACCCATTGAAGAGCAGAGTGGAGGGGGGAGGGGGAGGGGATAGGGTGGGAAGGAGGATGGGGAGTGGGAGGGGGTGGGGGAGGGGAAGAGGGTAAATGTGAGAGGTAGTTTTGTTGTATGGGGGAGGGGGAGGGGCGGCTGTCACAATTTACGCGTCTCGTGAGAAAGTGACGGGTGAGAGGTAGTTTACCGGACGCTAAGAGGTTGTTACTTGAAATGTTAAGGGATAAATTGCCTTACAGGTGACAAGTAGTTACCTCACGGGTGACGGGTACCTGACAGGTGACGGGTACCCGACAAGTGACGGGTACTCGACAGGTGATAGGTGCTGGAAGGCTCAGGATGGTTCACCAACCTTGTTAAATAAATTGTTCCTGCCAGCCGGCAACTGCATCCTCAACTAACGACCTCTAAATTTCCCTTCCCCTCTTCTCTTTTCCCCCTCTCCCAGTCAGAGGTCACGCCTAAGACGACAATCAAATGGGGGTAAGTGGGAGGGGTTAAAAGTGAGGCTTGACTGATTAAGCCCCTCAAGGGAGGTTCCTTGATGCTGGTGAGGGGCTCTTGATCTAGGGAATTGGATCTGTGCTCCGGTTCCCTGAATTGAGCCTGAATGCCTTCCACCCCTTCCCCACATGCGCTGTATAATCCTATGGGTTTAGCGCTCCCCCATGGTTATAATAATTGATCAAGATAAGAGAAAATTATATCTGACTTTGTATTCCCTCAGTTCCCGCTTCATAACTCAACTGCTGCCGACAATGTGTCAAAATTACTCTATACGCCAGTAGATATACATGGTGTATAGAGTATATATATATATATATATATATATATATATATATATATATATATATATATATATATATATATATACATACCAAGTGACATATCTATCACTTGTGTACACCGAGTGGGGTATATCACGTAGTGTATACATCTACAGACGTATATATACACCAAGAAGTGCATATCACTTTATGAATATATACTGGAAGGTGTATTAACACCTGGAGTACATACATCGGGAGATGTATTCCACTCTATGTATATACACAGGGAGATGTATACCATGTGATGAATATACACCGGGAGATGTATACCACTTGTGTATATACACAGAGGAATACACGACTTGTGTATATACACAAAGAGGTATACACGACTTGTGTATATACACAAAGAGGTATACACGACTTGTGTATATACTCAGAGGTATAGACGACTTGTGTATATATACACAAAGATATATACACGACTTGTGTATATATATACCAAGAGGTGTATATCATTTGATTTAATTAATTCGTTTAACTTTCATTTTGTTGAATTAAAAGTCTTCTTAAAGATGTAGAAATGGATTTCAGCGTTGAGTCGATAGAATTGAAATCTAGCAAATAAGGCGGGGGGAGCGGGAGGGGGAAGGGTTTTAAAGCGAGGGAGGAGTGGAAGAGAGAGTTTAAAGCCTATTTCGGAGAGGGAAAGAGAAACGAGGGAGGAGCGGGGGAGTAGAGGGGGGAGAGTTTTAAAGCCTTGGGAGGAGAGGGGAGTGGAGGAGGAGAGAGTTTAAAGAGTTGGGAGGAGAAAGGGAGTAGAGGGGGAGAGTTTTAAAGCCTAGGAGGAGAGGGGGAGTGGAGGGGAGAGTTTTAAAGCCTAGGGAGGAGAGAGGGGAGAGGGAAAGAAGGGAAAGGTTATAACTCTGCCACAGGAAACATGGGCTTGACGGGTTTGACATCAGTGTCACCTTCTGCATCACCTGCTGCATCACCTGCTGCGTTACCTTCTGCGTCGCTTGCTCCATCACCTGCGTCACTTGCTGCGTCGCTTGCTGCATCAACTGAGTCAGCTGCTGCATTACATGGTGTGTCACCTGCTGAGTCACCCGCCGCGTCACCTAACACGTCACTAGCTGCCTCACAACACAAGGATATCTCATTTGCATACATAAATGGACGCACATACACGCGCGCATGCAGTGTAGAAGCGTATGTGAACACGGGCACGTATAAAACGCACACGTGTGTGCGTAGGCAGGTATACATAATAAACGCGGATCTTCAAAGCAATAACGCTTTATCACCAGCCAGTTCGAACCCCCGAGGGCAGAGACGAAAAATACACACACAATCACAGCGAGTGGTGTTAGAGTGGGGGGCGCTCCCTCTGGACACGAGGGGGCTGGGGAGGTGGCGTGAAGGGAGAGGTGAGAGGGAGGGATAAAAGAGGGGAAGAGGAAGAGGGTGGGGAAGGGGAAATGAGAGGGGCCAGAAAGGGTTAGACAGAATGGACAAACACAAGTGTCCAATAAATCTTGAACCAAAGGGGAAAATAAGGCAGCAATAAAAGTTGTAGTTAACTTGATATATAAATTGCTTATTTATCCTTTATTTTGATCACTAATAGTAAAGAGAAAAACTTAAAAAATAATATATCCTGTACCGTACGTGATTATCAGTAACAAGTATATATCAATTATATAGTTAAATATACACGTAATTAGACGTATTACGATCACAGTAAACAGGTGATATCACACTATGCGAAATAACCACTGTGGAAAAAAACAGTGAATTTCCGGGCGATTTCGTGATTTCTCCCAGGTCCTTGATAATGTGTGAAATCATGAAAGCGCTCGGAAATTCGCTATTCTCTTCATAGTGGTTATTTAGCGTAATTAGGCTTATATACTAGCCATAATATCCTCTCCATCATTATTAATATTAGCAAGAAAAATCAATTGAATGCACTAGATCAAGGTTATGTTATAAACATGTTAGCCATTCAATAAATTACTTTCCTTCTTTCAACTGCTTCATTCATTAGGGATTTTAGTTACATTCTTAAATAGAATTAATGTAATAGTCATAAATGTGGTGTATTAGGGGTAATAGCCTTAATTGCTTTCTAATAGGTGTAATAGTGTAATTGCTCTTTGACTTTACGAAGTTATACTAACTTATCCTGGGTTATCCTAGGTTAATCTACACATAAGTTACTATACAAGATGACAGTAAAAATCTCAGTTTATGACATTAACCTGAATATAAATTTAATTACTTATTACTTATTTATTTACTTAATCTACTTAGTAGCAGGAAGAGGGAAGGAAGGGGTAGGTAGGGGAAAGGGAGGTGAAAAGGGAGAGTGCGAGATATTAGGTGAACGAGAACACTAAGGAATGAGAAAGGGCTCATGAGGAGTAGGTGAGAGAAGGAGAGAGGGGTGAAGGGAAAGTTCTATATATATATATATATATATATATATATATATATATATATATATATATATATATATATATATATATATATATATATATATATATATATAAGGTATGTAATTATAACGCCCTAATACAAATTTGCCTGTTTATATATAATTTTTACAGTAGACATTTGCATTGATTACTTAATGTTTATTAATAATTATCCCAGATAATCAGGAAGATTATTTTAGTATATAAAATTATTCCTTGATAATTCCATTGTTCATGAGATATTTGGCTTTCAAAATCCCTTCTTGCTGGTCAAGGGCTCTTGATCCATGGCTTTGTGAGGGCTGTATCACCTTGACCATATTGAAAGGGAGGGATATTAACCCCTGGAGGGCTAATAACCCTGGAGGGTTAATAACCCACTTGGATTAATTACCAGAAAGGTTAAGAACCCAAGAAGTATAATGTTCAAGACGGGTTAATAACCTAGGAGGGTTAATAACTTAACAAGGTTAATAATTAAATAGGGTTAATATCCCAGGAGGGTTAATAATTCAAGAGGATTAATAATTCAACAGGTTTAATAATTCAACATGGTTAATAACCCAGGAGGGTTAATAACTCAACAGGGTTAATAATTTAACAGGGTTAATAATTCAACAGGGTTTATAAACCAGGAGGGTTAATAACTCAACAGGGTTAATAACTTAACAACGTTAATAATTCAACAGGGTTAATAATTCAACAGGGTTAATAATTCAACAGGGTTAATAATTCAACAGGGTTTATAAACCAGGAGGGTTAATAACTCAACAGGGTTACTAATTGAACTGGATTAATGACCCAGGAGAGTTAATAAGTCAACTAGGTTAATAATTCAACAGAGTTAATAACTCTGGAGGGTTAATAACTCAACAGGGTTAGTAATTCAACAGGGTTTATAACCCAGGAGGGTTAATAACTCAACAGGGTTAATAACTCATCTAAGTTAATAAGTCAACAGGGTTAATAATTCAACTATGTTAATAAGTCAACAAGGTTAATAACCCAGGAGGGTTAACTCAAGAAGGTTAATAATTCAATAGGGTTAATAACCCAGGAGTGTTAATAACTCAACAAGGTTAATAATTCAATAGGGTTACTAACCCAGAAGGGTTAATAATTGAACAGGGTTAATAACCTACCTGGAGGATTAATAATTCAACAGAGTTAATAACCTACCTTTAGGGTTAATAATTTAACAGGGTTAATAACCCAGGAGAGTTAATAATCACAGGGTAATAACCAGGGACTAATGACCCAGGATTATCATTACATTCGTGGGAAGTACTTAATCCGCCGGGGAAAGTGAGGCAATCAAGTTCGATCCAAGGAAAGGGAGGCTAGCTCCAATTCCTTTAATCAAGAACCCTTCACCCGCCGTTCACCATTAAAAAAGATCTGCGAGAAGTGACGTGACGTGATGTGATATGAAGTGGAGTGACGCTATGTAACGTTATGTGACGTGAGGTGACGTGAATGTATTATTTTGAAGGGTTCTTGATCCAGTGAATCGGAGTTACTCTCCACAACTTCGGATGAAAAGTGATTGCCTCTTATCCTCCAAGGGTTGTATGATCAATACGGGCTTAGCGCTTTCCTTAAATAATGTTAGCAGTAATAATAATAATAATAATAATAATAATAATAATAATAATAATAATAATAATAATAATAATATGCACTTTCAAAGAATGCAACTGCAAGAGAGTGAGAGAGTCATCACTATCTCCCCTCCCCTCTCCCCTCAATAACCCTCACCCCCACCCTCCCCTACTCAATTCCCGTCCAGTAAGCAACAGCTGTACACCATCCCTCCCACCATAAGGTCCACCACCCCAAGCTAATAGATGGAGACTCCCGAGCTTACGGTAGCCCTGTTGCTTGGCACTCTAATGGAAGTTTGCGCTGACGAGTGAGGGGTTGGTGGGGAGGGAGGGAGGGAGAGAGGGAAGGGGGAGGAGAGAGGGAAGGGGGAGGAGAGAGGGAAGGGGGAGGGAGAGAGGGAAGACTGACCACTCACCATAGCCAGACATAAGCCTCAGAGAAGGCACATATAATCACAATCTGGATTTAGGTGCTTCTAGTGGAGAGACCCGGCTGAGGGAGGCAGGGAGGGAGGGGGCAGGAAGGGAGGGGGCAGGGAGGAAGGCAGAGAGGCAGGCAGGGAAGGAGGCAGGCATGCATGGAGGGAGGCAGAGAGGTAGGTAGAGAGAGGAAGAATAGAGGAGGGAGGGAGGCAGAGAGAGTGAGAGAGATAGACAAAGAAATGTGATTCCAAGCTGGTTATGAAGAATCACGTTGTAAATCTCGCAAACAAAGCGGCCAGGAAGCTTACAACACTTGGACGTATCTCGTATCTGCTCGACAGTAGATGTTGCAAGACTACGAGGCACAAGTACGCTCACACCATGAATATGAAAATTAGACACATGTGCAACATCAGGGTATTTTTTATTGTAAATGTTGCACGTGTCTAATTTTTATCTTGTTGGTATTGTACACCATTCATGTACACCTCGAGTATGCTCCACTTTCTTGGACTGCCTGACCCCTCCACCTCTCCCCTTCCCGGTTGCATCTACGACTTCTTGACAGCATAGAGAACAGATCTCTTATTTCAGCAGAGCCTTCAGTACTGGAGGGATGTGGGTGGCTTTACTGTTCTTAGCGATAAGAGAACTTCTACACCACAAGACGGGCAGCAAGAAGCACCTACACTCTGGCTGTACCCTTCTCCAGAACGTCACTTCATCTGAGATCATTTATCCCCAGGATGACTCGAGTCTGGAACATGTTCGTACATCATAATGACATTGATGAAATAAAGTCTTTTAACAATGAAAATGCTGAGGTTGGTAACAACTCTTAGTATTACAACCTCAGGTTCAATTACCTGTTATCCTGAGTGTAAAAGGGAGCTTGGAGCAAAGAAACACAGTAGAAGATGCTTAGAATTTGTATTTCCTTCACCAAGCAGTTAGATTAATATCAGACTTTTGTCTTTTCCTTCACCAATTATTACAAAAGGGCTTTACAAGTATTTACACTATATACACTATATAGTGCACGCCACGGTTGTCTAGGCTAAACAGCAGCCAAAAGACAGACAACCTTCCACAACCAGCTCTATGCAGGAATTCCAATGACAAACCGCGAGTGGTATCCACGTCACCTTTGTCATTGTTAAACTCGCATTTTAATTGGCTGAACCGAGTCGTTGATTTGATGATGGGGCCCCATCGCCAAACCCTTAACGATGGTTCGCTGGTTGGAGGGGAGCCTATGTGGGTGTGTTTAACATGCTCCGAATAAAATTTACATACTCTTTGCATGCAACACTTAGCTTGTGAATAAAGGCAGGAACACTTAGCCAAACCCTATAAGACCCCCTGTGTGAAAAAAGAGAGAGAGAGAGAGAGAGAGAGAGAGAGAGAGAGAGAGAGAGAGAGAGAGAGAGAGAAAGAGATTCAATGTGACGTTTCTTGCTATGACGTCATCAATAACAGGCTGACATTTATATTTGATATCAGTGTGTGTGTGTGTGTGTGTGTGTGTGTGTGTGTGTGTGTGTGTATGTCTGTCTGTGTGTCTGTTTCTGTACTCACCTAGTTGTGGTTGCAGGGGTCGAGTCATAGCTCCTGGCCCCGCCTCTTCACTGGTCGCTACTGGGTCACTCTCCATGCGCCATGAGCTTTATCATACCTCTTCTTAAAGCTATGAATGGATACTGCCTCCACTACATCGCTTCACAAACTATTCCACTTCCCGACCACTCTGTGACTGAAGAAATACTTTCTAACATCCCTGTGATTCATCTGAGTCTTCAACTTCCAACTGTGTCCCCTTGTTGTTGTGTCCCATCTCTGGAACATTCTGTCTCTGTCAACCTTGTCAATTCCTCTCAGTATTTTTTATGTCGTTATCATGTCCTCCCTATCTCTCCTGTTTTCCAGTGTCGTCAGGTCGATTTCCCTTAACCTCTCCTCGTAGGACATACCCCTTAGCTTTCTCTAGTTTCTTTACATGCTTGGCTAGGTATGGGTTCCAAACTGGTGCTGCATACTCCAATATGGGCCTAACGTACACAGTGTACAGGGTCCTGAACGATTCCTTATTAAGATGTCGGAATGCTGTTCTTAAGTTTGCTAGGCGCCCGTATGCTGCAGCTGTTATTTGGTTGATGTGCGCCTCAGGAGATGTGCCTGGTGTTATACTCACCCCAAGATCTTTTTCCTTGAGTGAGGTTTGTAGTCTCTGGCCCCCTAGACTGTACTCCTTCTGCGGTCTTCTTTGCCCTTCCGCAATCTTCATGACTGGTGGGGTTGAATTCCACGAGCCAATTGCTGGACCAGGCTTGCAGCCTGTCCAGATCTCTTTGTAGTTCTGCCTGGTCCTCGTCCGATTGAATTCTTCTCATCAGCTTCACATCATCTGCAAACAGGGACACTTCGGAGTCTATTCCTTCCGTCATGTCGTTCACAAATACCAGAAACAGCACCGGTCCTAGGACTGACCCCTGTGGAACCCCAATCGTCACCGGCGCCCACTCTGACACCTCGCCACGTACCATGACTCGCTGCTGTCTTCCTGACAGGTATTCCCTGATCCAGTGTAGTGCCTTCCCTGTTATCCCTACCTGGTCCTCCAGCTTCTGCACTAATCTCTTGTGTGGAACTCTGTCAAACGCCTTTTTACAGTCCAAGAAAATGCAATCTACCCACCCCTCTCTCTCTTGTCTTACTGCTGTCACTCTATCATAAAACTCTAGTAAGTTTGTGACACAGGATTTCCCGTCCCTGAAACCGTGTTGGCCGTCGTTGATAAGCTCATTCCTTTCTAGGTGCTCAACCACTCTTCTCCTGACTATCTTCTCCATGACTTTGCATACTATACATGTCAGTGACACTGGTCTGTAGTTTAGTGCTTCATGTCTGTCTTATTTTTTAAAAATTGGGACTACATTTGCTGTCTTCCATATATCTGTGTCTGTCTGTGTCCGTATGTCTGTGTCTGTATGTCTGTTTCTGTGTGTCTGTGTCTGTGTATCTGTGTCTGTGTGTGTATTTGTATGTGTCTGTGTGTGTCTATGTACAATATCTTGTAACAAATGTGTTTGTAATACCTGTGATATGCCTGTAACATATTTCTTCTAACCTTACAGCCGAGTCACTGGCCAGGCTTCCCTGTTGACCGCCTCATCAACCAGGCTGTTTGTGCTACCGGCTCGCAGGTCCACATAGCCATCACAACGCAGATGATCAGAAATTTGCAAGAAATAAGGTTTCACTGTTCTCTAGAGAATTTCACCATCGTACCGGCAATATTTATGATTTATGAGGGTAACAAAGTGAAGAATCCTGGGCCACGGATGTTGACCCATGATCTCTTCTTCTTCTTTACTAGTTTTATTCTATACGTCGCGTCTTTTCCTTCAGTAAGTTAATATGGCAGTGTGCAGAGCAGAGACACTTCCCTCAAGCATTTTCCACGTATACATTATCAGGTATCTCTCTCCTCTCCGGTCCAGAGAGGATAGTCAAGTCGCTTTAAGGCGTTCTTAGTAATTAAATGATGAGAGGACAGGATAAGAGGACATCTTGTCAACAAAACTGTCTCTGATGATACATGGACTTTAAGTTGTACGCAACGGTATGATTGAAAACGTCTTTTATCTGTGTATGGTCCTGGGATAATCGTCCCGGCGTCCCACTGCCAGACCAGGCTTCATAAATTAGAAAGGAAAATTACGGATAAGTAGAGGTAGGCATATAGTGAATATAACAATAAGTTCGTAAGATAATCTTGTTATATCCTGCGTGTTCGTGGGTGTTGTCTTGCATCATATTAATTAGGTAGTGTGAAATTTACTGGGTTTGTATTTACTGATAATAATAATAACAATAATAATAATAATAACAATATTTTTATTATTACTGTAATAGCAGCAGCAGCAGTAGTAGTTGGAGCAGTCGTAGTTGTAGTCGTAGTAATTATAGTAGTTGTGGTGCTAGTAGCAGCAGTAGTAGTAATATTAGCAGTAGTAATAGCAGTAACAGCAGTAGTCGTAGCTGTAGTCGTAGTAATCGTATATTTAGTTGTAGCAGCAGCAGCCTCCCAACCAACTATCCCGGCTAATTCGTCCATCCATCCATCACCCCACACCTGCCATCAACTATCCCACCTCATCCATCTCCTCATCCATCCATCTTCCCCGGATGTGGAACGACTACCGTCAGGGTCTTAACAGATTAACATCAAAATAGAGTAAGATCAAAAAACAATTTTACTCTTCTGCTTCTTGACTAGGAATCGAGCTGGAAGAGTGGGAATGGGAATGGGGGTAGAAGGAAATGGATGCTGGAATCAGGTAGGACTGGAAATCGGGAAGAGAAAAGGAATGGTTTGAGAGAGAAAAGTTGGAATGAAAGTTTCGTGGAAACAAAGTGTGATGGGAAGAGTGGGAATGGGAAGGGAGTGGTGATGGGAATGAAGAGGAAGTGGGGGTAGACAGGAAGTGGGAATGTAATGAGCATTGGAATGAATCAAGGGGAAAGTGGTAACGTATTGAAAATGAGTGAGAAATCACTGAGAGGATATCAAAACGAGATGATAGGGAGGTTTATTATTGAGAGAGAGAGAGAGAGAGAGAGAGAGAGAGAGAGAGAGAGAGAGAGAGAGAGAGAGAGAGAGAGAGAGAGAGAGAGAGAGAGAGAGAGAGAGAGAGAGAGATGAAGGGAGAAAGGTTGAAGCTAGGAATATAGCGAGGGGGGGGAAATATTGAGAATGAATGGAGTGAGAGTGAGATTGGAGTAAGCCCAATGGGAATGGGAATCTTGCAGCAATAACAATAAACAGTAGTACAATGGGAACGGAAGCGGGAGCTGGCATACACATTCTCGCAGCTTATTCAAGATGAGCTCTGACAGGTACTTTATTGGGCCAATATCGTTTCTGGTATAGAAAAAAAACCATTTACTTACACACCTTCAATTGTTCACACTTTCAATTCTTTCTAGTTTTGTTACAGTACTACTAGTAGTACTAGGTACGGAGCACCTTGACCGCGTAGGTCACTCAGAGCCACAGACGTACACACACACACACACACACACACACACACACACACACACACACACACACACTCACACACACACAAGCATATTTCCGGTGCTGCTGTGTACTCGAAATTTCTTCCTGTGAAAATGCCATCTGCTGAATTGCTGGTCACAGCTAAGCAATATTAATACACATAAGGTCATTGGTGATGCCTGCTCCAAGGCCCTTCTCTAGTCTCCACTAAGATGTATCAAAACATTTAAATATTCATGTCTGACTTGGGTGTCATCAAAATGCATTGCTTTCCCTTGTCCGCATTGATACTCATCAACGCTGCTCGCCGCTGCATCAACCTATTCAGGCATGTGAAGAAACGCCGCACTTCTAAAGAAACAACGTTTCAGTCTGCAGATAAATAAGAGACGTGTGCAAAAAAAACATTGGCATCTTTATATCCAAGACGTTTCGCCTGCAGCTCCTTCAGACGAATACAGAAGAGACTAAAATAGTATCGATCAGTATAGCTCTTCATCAACACTGAGCGAAACGTTGTCAAGATAAAAAAAGAAAGCTTGTTATACAAATCGTATCTTTCTTTTCACTACAAGTTTACAAAAACACGCCGCTGTTTACACCTCGTCCAGCTTCTCAAAACACTCCCGCAAGCTGCAGCCAACCAGATTTTTTCCTCTCTTTTTTTTTTTCCTTGCTCCAAAACTCGTGTCATCCGCAAACTTTGCGATTTTCGGACTCCAGGGCCGTTTGGAGATCATTTATGCAAATGGTGAAAAAGATTGGTCCGAGGAGTTATCCGCGAAGAACTCAGATCACTCCGTGCAGCCACTCAGACACTCCAGCATTCAGAACCACTCGCTGGTTTCCAATGCCGAGGCAAGGGAATGGCAGACAATGAAGGTGGGAAACGGAGACGAAACAGAGGAGAGAGACGCCAGGGAAGAGAAGGGCATGCGAGTGGAAGAGAAGAGAAAGGTTAGGTAAAAGAAAGAGACAGACAGACAGACAGAGAGGAAAGAAGTGGCATCTAAAGGGGAGATGGGATATGAGAGATCGACAGAGAGAGGGAGAGAGAGAGAGAGACAGAGAGAGAGACAGAGAGAGAGACAGAGAGAGAGACAGAGAGAGACAGAGAGAGAGAGAGAGAGAGAGAGAGAGAGAGAGAGAGAGAGAGAGAGAGAGAGAGAGAGAGAGAGAGAAATGCCAGCTTCTCTGAGCTACATCAATCACCAGCTAAGAGCTATATCAGCTTGGGGAAACCGATGGCAGGTAAAATTTGCACATGAGAAAATACAAATGATGATGGTTTCTATTCACCATAATGGTAATGCCGGTGCTGTAGTAAGTATGAATGGGAGAGTGTTGATACCTGGGGAAGAAGTTGATACCCTTGGGGTGAAATTTGATTCCAAACTAACCATGGAGAACCACGTTGTAAATCTTGCAAACAAGGCAGCCAGGAAGCTTACAGTACTTCGACGTATCTCGCATCAGCTTGACAGTAGGGGTTGCAAGATTCTGTATGAGGCACAAGTACACTCACACCTTGAGTATGCTCCACTTTCTTGGTTTGCCTGCCCCATCCCCTCTCATCTGCGACTGCTTGACAGAGTAGAGAATAGAACAAGAAGTCTCATCTCTCGCTTGGACCCATCCTGGATAGATTTGTCATTTCAGCAGAGTCTTCAACACAGGAAGGATGTGGGTGGCCTTACTGTTATGTACAAGGCCAACATTGTCAAAGTACCACACTTGGCTCCACTTCGAGAACAACGAGAAGCAAGCTTCTATACCACAAGACGGGCAGAAAGCAGCAACTTCACTCTGGCTGTAACCTTCTCCAGAACATCACTTCATCTGAGATCATTTATCCCCAAGATGACTCGAGTCTGGAACACATTCGTACAGCATTATGATGTCAACAAGGTAAAGTCAGTTGATCAAATGAAAATGCTGGCCCACAGATGGCTCCAACTTTATCCTGTTCCCTACTTGTATGTTTCATAACAATAAAAATGCTTTCAAATGAGCTGATGTAGGTAACAGCTCTTAGCTTGTCAATAAAGTTAGGAACCTTAACTTGTAAATAGCTTGTCAATAAAGTTAGGGATCCTTAACCTAACCTTGTTAAACCCTGTGTAAAAAGAGAGAGAGAGAGAAGAGAAGGGACAGTTAAGAGGAAGAATGGACAAGGGAGAGAGAGAATGGAAAGTGGAAAGAAGAGCGAAGGGAAAGAGAGTAGAAGTGATAGAGAAGAAAGGAGAAGGAATAGGGAAGAGGAGAGAAGGGACAAAGAAGAGGGAAGAAGGGAAATAATGAGGGGAGAAGAGACTAGGAAGAGAAGGGAAAAAGAAGGGAGAAGGGATAGGAAAGGAGAGAAAAGGGAAATAGAAGAGGAAAGAAGAGAAGGGAAATAGAAGAGGAAAGAAGAGTAGGGAAATAGAAGAGGAAAGAAGAGAAGGTAAATAGAAGAGGAAAAAGAGAAGGGAAAAGAAGGGACAGAGAAGAGGGGAAGAAGAGACAGGAAAGAAGGAAGAAGGGATAGAGAAAATAGAAGAAGGGACAAAAAGAGTGAGAAGGGCTAGAGGTGAGAGGAGAAGGGACAGAGAAGATGGGAAAATGGGAAAAGGAAGAGAGGAGAATGAACAGCGAATAGAAAAAAGGGGACAGAAGATGAGAAAATGGACAGTAAACAGGGGCGAAGGGAAAGCGAGAGAGAGGAGAAGGAAAAGAGAAGAGGGGAGAGGGGACAGGGTTGAGGGGAGAAGGGGAAAGAAGAGAGAAAAGAGAAGGGCTAGAGAAGAGAGGACAAGAGATAGAGGAGAGAGAATAAGGGACAGAGAAGAAGGGAGAAACAGTAGGGAAGAAGGGACAGAAAAGAAAGGAGAAGCAATAGGGAAGAGGGGAGAGGGAAGAGAGGGGAGGGTCGATATTTTTAAGCGTGTTCAACCATCCATTGACTTAAAAATTTCATCGCCTTTTTGCCGTTCTTCCGCGCGTGAATGAGAAATTTGATGTTTAATGTGAAATTCTGATGAGGAGAGTGATGAGGAGAGTGGTGAGGAGAGTGATGAGGAGAGTGGTGAGGAGTGTGATGAGGAGAGTGGTGGGTGAGAGTGAGGACAGTGAGGATAGTGGCGGGTAGGAGTGAGGGAAGAGGACACCGAAGGGAGGGTGAGAATTCAACGAGGAGAGTGAAGATAGTTCAGATAATAGTGAGGGAGGGAGGGGGATAATGAAGAAGAATAATGAGAGGGGAAAAATGATGAGAATTGTTATAGTGATGATAGTGAAATGTTGAGGATCTCGAGGATGAAGAAAATGATGAGGAAAATCAGTCTGTGAGTGGAGAGCGAAGCTGGAGAGGATAGTGAAGGGATAAAGAGGAGAATAAAGGGAAGAGTGGTAAGGATAATGCTAGATATGTGGAGAGAAGTGATAATTAAGAGACGAGAGTATAGTGAAGAGAGAATGAGAAGGATAGTGAGAGAGATAGTTTGAGGAAAGGGAGGACAGTAAAGGGATAAGAATAAGGATAATGAAAATTATTATTATTACTATTGCTGCTGAATTATTATTATAATCATCACAAGAGAAACACTAACATCATAGGAGACAAACGGCGCCTTGGGAATGAGAAATACTCAAGGTTTAATCCAAGAGGGGTTGCTCCAGTTCCTAGGATCAAGAACACTCCACCTGTAGTTTACCTGCAGCCGCTTCCGGGGGGGTCACCGCCCCCTCTACCAATCCCAAACCAGACCTGTAGATGAATGGTTCAGAGAACCGACAAGTTGTTAAATTAGACACATATGCAACACTTGGGTATCTTTATTGAGGAAACGTTTCGCCACACAGTGGCTTCATCAGTCCAATACAAAGTAGAAAGGTGTAAGGAGAGGAGGAGTTTGAGGTTATCAGTCCCTCGGCCTGGAGTCGATGTGTTCAGTCCATCAATCTTGTTAGAAGTGTAGCACAAGGCCGTAGAGGTGGCTTATATGCTGTAATCAGGTGAGATGCAGCAGGAGGAGGCAGGTCATAGTGGTATCAACCACTAGTCGAGTAAGTCCTTGTCCAAAGGTTTGGACAAATGTTGTCGGTTCTCTGAACCATTCATCTACATCCTGTCTGACACTGCAACTTCTGGGATCTTGATACAAAGGATTCTTCAACATTTGTCCAAACCTTTGGACAAGGACTTACTTCGACTAGTGGTTGATACCACTATGACCCCGCCTCCTCCTGCTGCATCTCACCTGATTACAGCATATAAGCCACCTCTACGGCCTTGTGCTACACTTCTAACAAGATTGATGGACTGAACACATCGACTCCAGGCCGAGGGACTGATAACCTCAAACTCCTTCTCTCCTTACACCTTTCTACTTTGTATTGGACTGATGAAGCCACTGTGTGGCGAAACGTTTCCTCAATAAAGATACCCAAGTGTTGCATATGTGTCTAATTTAACAAACCAGACCTCCTGGTGGGGGGGATGGTAACCTTCAAGTAATATCCTGAAAGAGCCTTGACACTTCCTCTCGTTTAATTGGTAAACCTGATGATTAAACCTGAAGAACTTTATTTAACTGCAATATTATATTAAACCTGAAATCTTTAATTAATTAAATAATAATAATATTATTATATTAATAATAATATTATTAATAACTAATAATATATTAATAACCATATTATATTATTATTATATATAAATTATTATTAAACCTGAAAATCTTTAATAAACCCGAAGACATATAATAAATATGAAGATCTTTATTAAACCTGAAATATTTTTCTAAACCTGAAGATCTTAATTAAACCTGAAGATTTTATTTAATCTAAAATTTTATTAAATCTGAGAAGATCATATGATCTGAAGATTTTTAGTAATTTAAAAAATTCTTATTAAACCTGAAGAACAACAAATTTTGAAGATAGTAAATCTTCTACTAAACTTGAAGATCTTCACTAACACTGAAGATCTTCACTAACACTGAAGATCTTCACTAACACTGAAGATCTTCACTAACACTGAAGATCTTCACTAACACTGAAGATCTTCACTAACACTGAAGATCTTCACTAACCTCAACGATCTTCACCACACCTGAAGAGCCTCGCCAAACCTAACGATTTTTTTTTATTAAACTAAGATTTTTTATTCAGTCTGTAGATCTTCACTGAATATGAAGATCATTGAACACTGAAGATCTCCCCTTAACCTCAAAGTCATCACGAAATCCGAAGATCACCATTAAACTTGTAGATCTTTACTAAAACTCATCACTAAACCTGAAAATCATTCATAAAACTTTAAAGACCTTCACTAAACTTGTACGTCATTAAACCCGTAGGACAATCACAGAACTTGAAGAACGTAAATGTGTAGCCGACCAAACGTCCCATCAACTGAAAACAGAAAAGGTAAAGCAACACTAACTACAAATCAAACGACAAAGAAATAATAATTACATTAACCAAGTCTTGGGAATCATTGCGCTTTCCACTTCAAGAAATTCATCATCAAAATTCACGGGGAAATTTATTCGAAATACATATAGCACGTTAGTGAGCGAGGAAGCTACTGGTGATAATGTCTTAAGCTAAGGAATTAGAGATAAACGGTAATGTCTCGCCCGGAAATAAGTCGTTCTCTCAATGGATTTTAACGTGTTTTTCTTCTCTCGACGAAGGAGTTATTTTAGCGCGCCAAATTCTTCTCACCGGGACTGAGTGTCCAAACACCTTGAACCAATCACATCCTCACCAGCGTCGTCCGTTGGTGCCTGGCAACCCAGCAACCAATCAGCGACGGTGTTTTTCCCGCGTAATGCATGGCGGCGCTGGCAGGCGCATGGGAGCACAGTTGCTACACGTCACTTAATGTCCCCTTGCCTCTACGGCCCATTTTGGTGACTGGGCAAATGTGTCTCTGATCATTATGGCTCGCGCCAGAAATCTGTATTGGATTATTCTCTATCCTTGCTAGCATCTCACGTTTGCCAATGGCATTATCATTATGAAAATCGTCGTTTCCGTCATCATCAACCGTTGCATCACCCTTCATTCGTCGTGATGACGCCGACTCGCCTGGCAACACCCCCCTCCCCCGTACAGCCACCTCCCTTCATACGTCTTTGTTCCCTGAACGTCACATGAAAGAAGCTTGTTCAGGGGGTCCCTGGTGACGCTATCTTCCCCTCCCCACGTCCCGGGACACCTTCCCTCCCTCCCTCCCCCAGCCTAAGATACTTTTATCATTAACCTGCACTTAGAGGCACAAAAACCCATTAATGGCCTGCAGTTTTCGCTCTCACAACTCATTTGTTGATTCCCGTCCTTGCTAAATATACCTCCTTAAACGGGGATTCATTTTCATGGTAGCCAGACAAAGCTGGTTGAAAAATAATCAACATTCTTAATTACTGCCACCCCTCGGGTACCGCCTTTTTTTTGTATATTATTATTATTATTATTATTATTATTATTTATTATTATTGTTGTTGTTATTCTTGTCGTTATTGGTGTTGTTGCTGTGGTTGTTGTTGCTGTTAATAATAATATATTTATTATGATAATCATAAACATATTATGATAATCGTAATCATATTATGATAATCATAATAATATGATAATAATCATAATCATATTATGATAATCATAATAATTATTTCCACGTGAAAGCGCTAAACCCGTAGAGGTGTATGTGGGGAATGGAAGGCAACCAGGCTTGATCAATGGAAAAGGAGAGTAGCTTCAGTTCCTTGGATCAAGAACTCTTCACCCGCATCAAGGCGGGTTTCCCAATATTGAATGAACATCACGCAAACATAACATCTAACTTTTTCTAATATTTCTTTAGCAAACCTAAATAGCTTTTTTTTTTTTTTTAATGATTAGAAGTCTTGTAAAACTCCAACAGAACACCAGTAGAGCTCCGGTAGAAGTCCAGTAGAATTCCAATAGAACACCAGTAGGCCTCTAGTGGGACTCCAGTAGAACACAAGTAGAATGCCAGTTGAACGCCAGTAGAGCTCCTGTAGAACGCCAGCAGACCTCCAGAACACCCATAGAACTCTCGTAGCACCCCTCTACTTCCTCGGTGAGAATTCAGACACTAACACAGCCTCTCCACCGAGACTACTACTCTGGACTATTGAGATATTAAGTCAGTACCATACATATATTTTGTTTTTATCGGCAGGAGTATAGGTCTTCAGTAATTAACAAGTATTTTCCATACTCACGGAGCTGTGGGGTTAAGCTCCAGCTCCAGCTCCTGTATTTTAACCTTCAATCGACTGACGTAGTTGGCATTTAACCTCCTGGCTAGATTTCAAGGAAATAGTTTGATTTCCTTACCTAAACACTTGGTTTATTCTACTCAAAAGTAGGACACTGTTTTTTTTTTTAAACTGTGGTGGATCCCTAACAGGATCACTAAAATGAAGGTTTGTTTTTGTCCGCTTTCTCTGTGCTCCTGAGTATTACATATGACGTTATTATATCTTCCCTGATCTTTCATTTATCTAATAGCAAGATGAAAATTTCATGTTCCGTAGTCTAGTAGCTCATGTTCCGTAGTCTAGTAGCTCATGTTCCTTAGTCTAGTAGCTCATGTTCCTTAGTCTAGTAGCTCATGTTCCTTAGTCTAGTAGATCATGTTCCTTAGTCTAGTAGCTCATGTTCCTTAGTCTAGTAGCTCATGTTCCTTAGTCTAGTAGCTCATGTTCCTTAGTCTAGTAGCTCATGTTCCTTAGTCTAGTAGCTCATGTTCCTTAGTCTAGTAGCTCATGTTCCTTAGTCTAGTAGCTCATGTTCCTTAGTCTAGTAGCTCATGTTCCTTAGTCTAGTAGCTCATGTTCCTTAGTCTAGTAGCTCATGTTCCTTAGTCTAGTAGCTCATGTTCCTTAGTCTAGTAGCTCATGTTCCTTAGTCTAGTAGCTCATGTTCCTTAGTCTAGTAGCTCATGTTCCTTAGTTTGGGAGTTCATGCCTTTGTATAGTAGCTCGTAATTCCTTAGTCCTGTAATGTCCCTTAGTCTGATGGACAATGTCCCTTAATCTAGTAGATAATGTCCCTTAGTCTGGTAGCTTATATCCCTTAGTTTAGTAACTCATAACCCTAAACCCCTTAGATAATATTCCTTAATCTGATATATAATGTACCTTAGTCTGATAGATAATGTACCTTAGTCTGATAGATAATGTACATTAGTCTGGTAGACAATATGGTTTTAGTGTGGTAGACAATGTGCCTTAGTCTGGCAGCCGATGTCCCTAAGTCTGGTAGCATATACCCCAAACCAGACGGTTTGGCATTGTACTCCAGATGGTTTGGCATTGTGTTAGTTTGGCATTGTGTTAGTTTGGCATTGTACTCCAGTAGGTGGTGTAAAATTTAGCTTACGTAAACCTGCATTGGTTGTTATTTATAACGCCAAGACTCTCCAGGTGCTCTTCCAGACTATTTTAAATTTAATTAGTATTCACATTAAGTATGTCGGCATTCAGTTCAGTGCTGCTTCCATATATGTGTGTAAATAACTTTCAATTTTCTGGAAGATGCGTTATCTTCGGCGGCTTGTTACTAATGGTTCTCACAATATATCAGTCCCCATGGATACACCACATCAGGTCTCACTTGTCCACAAAAGGAAGCAGGATCGCATTCTGAAATTTTCCCGTTTACATTCAGCTTGATACTTCGCTCTGATGAATGATAATGTTCCTGAAGCCTCCTGACAAAGTGTTTGTCTTATTGCTGAATGTAAAGTAGTCCCATACAACATAGATGCTCTCATTAAGACATAGCTAGTGGATGCAGCGAGGAGACTCTTCCTTGAGCATCATCAAGGCAAAGCTAGCGGATGCAGCAAGGCTCGTTCTTGAGCATCTTGAAAGCAGCTAGTGAAAGCAACGAGGCTTCCCTTTGAGCACCTTGGAAATATAGCTAGTGGACGCAGCGAGGCTCCTCCTTGTTCAGCAAGGAGCAAGAAAATTACAGCCAGACCTCGCTTGGGTCACCACCTCGAGATGGGAAATCCGAGATGATTGCGCACAGTTTAAGCAAAGTAGTGCGGAAAAGAAAACGTTTGCTAACGTCGTGTTTTAGTTTGACGAGTCAACAAACGTTGTTTATATACTAGGCACTTGAAGAAAGCTTCGTGAAAGAAGATTACTAGTTCTCAATATCCGCTGAACGCTGATACCCGTGAAATTTTTCATTCTAAACCCGTGTCAAACAGCTGGACTCATTAAGGAGCTGAAGTGGTCGAAGTTGGCATATGCACTGATGTGGTACAATTGTTGATGGACACTCGTCCGGGGTGCCCGTGGTGCAGGTGGCCCCGACCTCCACATTCAACCATACTGCTTCATCGATATGCTTTCCCTGGTCTAGCCAGTGTCCGCAGTTGTTAACATTGTTGATGATACCCGAGGCAGTGCCATAAACTCCAGAATTTTCAATATATTTTTATAATGCTGGCCTCGCCAGTGTCCGAGGTTTTTCACATTGTTAACGATGCCCGAGACAGAAATTTCAAAGTATCTTTTTGAAGGGTTGTGCGATCAGTTCAACATCCAGGTGTAGCTCCGTTAACCCTTTTGGGACTAGTGTCTTGGTCTATTTTGTATCCATATGCTCTTACGCTACCGTCTACAGGATGGATATGGTGTGCACAATAAATCAGCCCCTTCGGAGGAAAAAAAAATACAAATCTTCCAGTGTACCGCGTTTACACACAGATCGCTGCTGTTAATCACTGGAAGAGTCTCACGCTGCGTGTGTTAGAAGTAGAATCACAAGTTTACTGGATGAGGGAAAAACCTCTACAGTCAAGGGTTGTTTACATCTTACCGAGTCTGTGAGATAACACTACTAACAGGATTCTGACCTGCAAACCTCTGGGTGAATAAAAAGCTTCTTGGTGAATACACGATACCTCTGGAAGAGCCCTCTAAATTCTCATCCCATTTGCGACAAGGTATCTCTGTAGCGAGTCTGCCTTTTCCACATTGATTACCATTAAACTAAAAGAAAGGAAGAGATTGGCTCTCATGTGGAACAGGTAGCGAACCTTCAAGTGTCTGAAAAGATCCATAAAACAACATAAGTCGTTGTTTTAATGACGTTTCGCTCAAGAGGAGCGAAACGTTGCTACAATAAAGACTTACGCTGTTTTATGGGTCATTACATCTAGATTGTATCTTGCTAACGAGTTTTGATGTGCTGTGACGATAGCCAAGTTTCTTATCTCACTTGTGATGAAGCAGCCCGGGTATCAAACTTGCTTTTCTATCTGTTAAGTATCACTTTGATGTTACTTTAAGTATCACTTTGATGTTACTTAACGCAGGGTAAGCGACGTTAACTTCGCTTTATTTTTTTAATGGGTTGAAATGTGTTTTACCAGTCATAAAAATAAATATTTTTATTTTTTATTATTTGTTGATTATATCTGTTTTGCATTTTATTTCATACACAGTTTAATTTGCAGGCTGTTATCCTGTCTCAGTTCACTAGGAGCTGTTATCCTGCTTCAGTTCACTAGGAGCTGTTATCCTGTCTCAGTTCACTAGGAGCTGTAATCCTGCTTCAGTTCACTAGGAGCTGTTATCCTGCTTCAGTTCACTAGGAGCTGTTATCCTGCTTCAGTTCACTAGGAGCTGTTATCTGCTTCAGTTCACTAGGAGCTGTTATCCTGCTTCAGTTCACTAGGAGCAGTTATCCTGCCTCAGTTCACTAGGAGCTGTTATCCTGCTTCAGTTCACTAGGAGCTGTTATCCTGCTTCAGTTCACTAGGAGCTGTTATCCTGCTTCAGTTCACTAGGAGCAGTTATCCTGCCTCAGTTCACTAGGAGCTGTTATCCTGCCTCAGTTCACTAGGAGCTGTTATCCTGCCTCAGTTCACTAGGAGCTGTTATCCTGCCTCAGTTCACTAGGAGCTGTTATCCTGCCTCAGTTCACTAGGAGCTGTTATCCTGCCTCAGTTCACTAGGAGCTGTTATCCTGCCTCAGTTCACTAGGAGCTGTTATCCGCCTCAGTTCACTAGGAGCTGTTATCCGGCCTCAGTTCACTAGGAGCTGTTATCCGGCCTCAGTTCACTAGGAGCTGTTATCCTGCCTCAGTTCACTAGGAGCTGTTATCCTGCCTCAGTTCACTAGGAGCTGTTATCCTGCCTCAGTTCACTAGGAGCTGTTATCCTGCCTCAGTTCACTAGGAGCTGTTATCCTGCCTCAGTTCAC
Organism: Cherax destructor; assembly: GCA_009830355.1. Lineage (NCBI taxonomy): Eukaryota > Metazoa > Arthropoda > Malacostraca > Decapoda > Parastacidae > Cherax > Cherax destructor. The sequence goes on from WNWK01003062.1 coordinate 135,035, forward strand.
TAGGAGCTGTTATCCTGCCTCAGTTCACTAGGAGCTGTTATCCTGCTTCAGTTCACTAGGAGCTGTTATCCTGCCTCAGTTCACTAGGAGCTGTTATCCTGCCTCAGTTCACTAGGAGCTGTTATCCTACCTCAGTTCATTTTAACACAGCTCTGAGATATGCTGCCACCTTCAACGATGTGACCGAGAACATTCAGCTACCTCTCAGGTATGTATTTACCTCCTATAAATGAGCATGGAGTCTCGCCTATAGGCTCTCGCCCTGCCTGGAAATCAAACCCAGGTTCTCTTCTCTTTAGAGCTGAACACTCTCCCACTGAGCCTCAGGTCACTACCATTTATGAAGGGAAAAATGGAAAACTGTGTTTTTATTGTCTCAATAAGGGCCAACAGTGCCATAAAGGTTAAATACCGATAATTTAACTAACACTTTTCGCTCAAATGGCGTCATGAGGTCGACTTTCTCACACATGCTGCTCTCTCCGGTCTGCCCATAATTCGTGTTCGAACACTGTCATCCACACGATACTGCAGTTTAAAAGCAATGAGAAAAGTGGAACGGTTCGTGGAACTGACTTTGGCTACGAATAACGAAGCTTACATTTACCCATCAAATTATGTGTTAATGTGTTTAAAGTCGTATCATATTATTACTCTTAAGAGTGGGCACATGTATAACATACACCGAGAGGTGTATGATGTATAGAATATACTTTAATACTTTATATAGAATATACTTTAATCTATATTTAAGGGATTAAAATAATCTTGACCGTTGGTGAACAAGCTACATTCGCCCTTATTGGCGCTCCTGTCGTCGATAGGTTTTAAACCCAATTAACTAACTAATCTTGGAATTATTTATACTAATTATAAGTATGTTAGAGGCGTCAGAAAGGTCGGTTGTACCATGTTGCAGAAGAAGAGATTACTGGAACAATACAACATTCCTAACGTATAGTTGGAACCAAAAAAAAGGGTTCTCTGAAAATTGCCTTTTCATCAATATTTTCTTCACTAATTTCTTCCCTTTTCTTCACTAATTCTTCCCTGTCTCTTCAATAAATTTTCACTATTCTCGGCAGTACTCCATTTGTATCCATCCACCTTTTCCATTACATTTCTAATCAAAGTGATCAATGGTTGCAGCCCAACCCATTCTGGCAGCAAGAATTATTTTCCCTCTTTCCATCATATTCCTGCCAGTAGTAACCAGGAAGGTGGAAGATGGGGAGAGAGCCTTTTGCTTTGTCTCATTTGCCAACCCAGGAGCTGCAGCTGCACCTGGTGAAAACAGCAATTTGTTTTCTCTCTCTCTCTCCTCCTTTCGCCCTTCCTCTCGTACCTTTCTCTTCATTCTTCTCACATTTTTTTTATATACAGAACTCTTGCATTCTATTTTACAGGCTAATATCTGTTATCTTATATGAGCTCAGTTTACAAGCTAATAGCAGTGATATTACCTCAGTTGTTACCATTACTCAGCTAATTTTAAAAGTTAAGATCTGTTATTCTGTCCGGGATCATTTTGCAAGCTCAGAGCTGTTAAACCACGCCAGCAAACTTCAGAATCTCAGACCTGTTATCCTAACTCAGATAACTTAATGAGCTAAGAGCTATTATGCTAACTAAGCTCATTTCATAGCCTGGTTCTAACGATATCTTAATGGTATCGTGTATCCGCTCCCCAGGATGCCACCCACAACAGCTAACACCTGGGCATACCTATTTACTCCTAGGTAAACAGAGAATGCAGGTGTGAGATTTCTTATCCACACTACTGCATCTGAAGACGATCCCACAGCCACTCTTCTGTACCTTCTTGGTTCCCTTCCTCTCTCTCATATTCCTCCCTCCTACCTTTCTCTCTCTCTTATGTCTCTCCTTTTCCCATTCTCAATTCTTCTCAATTCTCTATCATTCACTTTCATTTCATCTTTCTTCTTATTTTACCTCTCTCTGTCCTCTCTTTCTCACCTCTCCTTCACTCTCTCTCACCTCTCCCTCCATCTCTTTCACTTCTTTACCCGTTTTTTCACCTCTCCTTAATGTCCCTCCTTCTCTCACCTGTTTTTATACCTCCCTCAATCTCTCTCACCTCTCCCTCTCCCCCTCCCTTAATCTCTCTCACTTCTTCCTCCCTCCTTCAATCTCTTTCACCTCTCCCTTCATCCCTCCCTCCCTCAATCTCTCACCTCACCTGCCATCCCCCAATCTCTCTTACATTTCTGTTACTCTCCCAGTTTCTCTCCTCTCTCCCACCATGCCTCAGTCTCTCTCCCCTCTCTCTCCATGTCTCAGTCTTTCTCCCCTCTTCCTTCCTCCCTCCCTTAATCTCTCCCTCTGTCCCTTCCTCAATCTCTCTCACCTCTCCCTTCTTCCCTCTCACCACTACATTTCGTTGCCTCTGGGTGTTCACCTTATTGATTCCACACTTGGTATCTCTACCCCCCCTTTTCTCCTCCTCTATTTCTCTTTCCTTATTTCTCTTCACTTTCTACCTTATTTCACTTTCCTTTCTCCTCCTCGTTCTTTCTTTTTTCATGTCCTCTCTTCTGCTCTCCTCACCTTTTCATTCTCCACTCCTCTTCCTCCATCTTTTCTTTTCTTCTGTGATATTCTTCCTCTTCGTCTTCTTCTCTCCCTTGTCAGTATTTCTCATTTGATTCTGTTTCCTTCTCATGCTCATATGCCTCTATTCCATCTATCATTCTTTTCCATCTTACTTCCACTTCCATTCCTCTTCTTTGTACATCATCTTCCACTTCCTCCTCAATTACTGTTTCTGCTCTGCTCTTTTACTTATCTCGTTGTTGTTTTTATCTTTCACTACTATTCAGCATCCCTCATGCACTTCTTTTACTGCTCTCCTGCCTTCCATCCTTCCTCCCTCTCCTATGTTTATTTTACCCTGCACTTCTCCACTTATTTATCATGCTTTGAATGTATAGTCAAGTACTTCGTGGAAACACGGCACCCATCTCCTCGCTCCCTGCTTGACGGCCTGATCAACCAGACTCTTGCTGCTGCCACTCGCATTCTGAATATCAGATCCCGGCTGATCAGGGACTTAAGCTCTTTATTAATGACATATAGGCTTATGTTGGTAATTTTTTTTTATAAGAAGGACAAACAATCCTTTATGGTGGGATTTTTATTTCCCTTGAGAGTCTGCGGGGTAGTTCGCAGCGTCTGCCGTCTCGCAAGTTGTTAATCTCTGCAGATTATAAAAGCTATACCTGTGACATACCTGTGATCGGTTTCGAGGGTAGTTTTCAACCCTCACCGTCCGGCCTGAGACCTGGCCTCCAGGCTGCTGCTGTTAGTAGCCCCCTGGCCTATGTAGACGTCACAGTTTCCTCTTCAAAATTTCCGTCTTTGTTCCGGAAATATTTCTGATGTGTATTGGTAACAAGTTGAAGAGTCTTGGTCCACATTCGTTGACACAGTGTTCTATGATTGTAGCCACGGCGCCCCTGCGTTTAACTGGGTTTATTTTACACTTACTCTATATGTCTCACCCCAGTAAGTTGTTATAGTAGTGTGGAGATTTGAGACAAGGCTCTCCAGTATCTTCCATAATCAAGAATTTCTCTCTTTTTCCACACCAGAGAGAACCTTCCGAGTAGTTTGAGACTTGCACAGTAGTTTAACTGCTTTTTTTTGGCTTCACACGGGATTTAGTAATGAATAATTTTTGATATTTCAAAAAATATATATTTTTCTGTGGGTAACTAAGTTTGTCTAAATGTTCTCAGTTTCCATAGCTTAAAGGATGCTATTACTATACACAAATATAGCTTAAATAAGAATGTTAGTGTACTGCAAAAAAGCTAAAAGGAAGATGTTAAATGAACAGCTAGAGCCTAACTAGTGTAAGTTTCTTGAATAATATCTTCACTAGCTTTCCATCTCGTATTTCGATAGTTCTTGGTATCCAACCTTTACTGTTTTCCTATAGATGTTATAGAGTTGCTATTTAATCTTGAGATCTTCCAGCATGGTTACTCCCAGATCTTTTACATTTCTCTTCCACTCTGCCTTTCAAATTGTTCCATTTTCGATTTCTTATTTTTCTTACCACTGTTGAAATCTGCCTTCGCTAAACATGATATTACGTGGCTTATTGTACAGCATGGAATAAATTGCATTGGCTGAAATAACTAGAACATTAAAAACAAGAGTTGCCAAACCTAATTCACGAAATCGTAATGACACGATTGCAAACAAACCATACCACGGGTGGTATGGCCCAGTAGTTTACGCGACGGTCTGGAGTTTTGAGACTCTCTGACCGCGGGTTCGAACCCCACCCGTGGTATGGTTTGGTTGCCAAACCTATTATGATACTCGTTCTTTATAGGCTGGAATATTGCTGTATACTAACGGTTCCACTATAATAATAATATCTTTATTTACTACAAGTACATGTACAAGGTATACAGTCATAGCTGACATCAATGACATACTACTATATGGAAAGCCCCTTGTTATGCAGAGCATTTCGGGCAAATTAGGTCATTGTTCCAGGATGCGACCCACACCAGTCAACTAACACCCAGGTACCCATTTTACTGATGGATGAACATAGACAACCAGTATAAGGAAACACGTCCAATGTTTCCACCCCTTCGCCGGGAATCGAACCTGGGTCCTCACCGTGTGAAGCGAGAGCTTTTGCCACCAGGCCACGGACACTTCAAAGCAGACGAAATTGCAAAGCTGAAAAATGTCCAGAGAACCTTCACAGCTCGTATTAACTCAGTCAAGCACCTAAATTGCTAAGGGAGCCTGAAGTCCTCAGAACTGTGCTCCTTAGAACGTAGGCGAGAAAGATATATATTAATCTACACTGGAGCGTTTGTGCCAAACCTGCATTCCGAAACTACTACTTATAAACACAAGAGACTTGGCAGACGGTGCAGGATACCTCCAATGAAAAGCAAAGGAGTATACACACTGAGGGGAAACTCAATAAATGTGAAGGGAAATTATCAGCAAACCCCGAGCTGTCTTCAAGAGGAAACACGACAAATTCCCCAAAACAGTTGCTGATCAGCCAAGTTGCGGTGCATATGATGGATTGCGCAAGGAGGGTGCTAACAGTCTGATCGATCAGGCTAGCTATCAGGAGGCCTAGCCTGAGACCAGATCCAGAGAGCGACTCCAGGTAACTTCCAGGTACCCCTCTCCTCCTCTCTGTCTCCCCGCTTCTCTCTCTCTCTCTCTCTCTCTCTCTCTCTCTTTCATCGTTTTAAGCCTAGGGCACCAAACGCGCAGATGGGGAGGAGAGAAAGTGAGTTTGATAAGAGGAGTTGAAAAAGAGAGCGAGAGCTGGAGAGAGAGAGAGAGAGAGAGAGAGAGAGAGAGAGAGAGAGAGAGAGAGAGAGAGGAGAGAGAGAGAGAGAGACGAGAGACGAGAGAGAGAGAGACGAGAGACGAGAGACGAGACACGAGACACGAGAGACAGGGACACGTCCGATCGCATCTTGTAAGCGGCTTAACTCGCTCAAAATCCCCTTGTAATTGCAAACAAGAAACACGTCACATGTAAAGATGGCTTTATTCTTTGACGCATTTCTTGTTAACTTCATGAAGGAAAAACACACCGCTTCCAACTTTGTTGTTTGTGGACGTGTGGGGAAGGACGGGTGGGTGGGGGAGTAGGGGGAGCGTGGGGTGAAAGGTAGGGGATGGAAGAGGGGGAGAATGTGTGTGTATGTTAATTACTGTCTATCAAAGGCTCTTGACAAAAAGACACTTGCCTGTTTTGTTTGTGTGTGTGTGTGTGTGTGTGTGTGTGTGTGTGTGTGTGTGTGTGTGTGTGTGTGTGTGTGTGTGTGTGTGTGTGTGTGTGTGTGTAAAACTTACCTATTTGTAGTTACAGAAAGAGCGTAATGCTCGTCGTGTCTCGTCGTCTGTATAATGTTGGAATACAATTTGTTTCCAAGTGTCCAGTGGTTGTAGCACTGGACACTTTGATCCACCACAGTTGACTCGCATCCTCCTGGGCCCTGTAATAACTACGACACTCTTACAACCAGCGTATGGCATTCAGCTCCCATGTACACTCTCTTGTTGTGGTGACTCTTATGGTGAAATGTTTATATGTACTATTCAGATTGCCATATGTATTGTGCAAATTATAGTCATCTCTGGTCCTCGATTCAAGTGATTCATTGTTCAATTTGTCTTTTGTGGCAGCTCATGACCCTCAGTTCTAGCTGGAAACAGCCTGTTTTCTCAGCCCTTGCAGAGTTCCTCGCCTTACTCCTGCTTCATTCTCCGACTTGCTAATATTATTTGCATGAAGTGATGATACAGTGTGGGTCATTCAGTGAGGGGAGTTGTGGAGGCTCGATCTTGCGTCCACATAACACGAGACTCACACGCTACCTAATTGAATTCAAATAGTTAATCATCGCGGTATAGCTGGTGGAACAATCTCTGGTGGGTCAAAGTGTCGAAAAACTTATCTCCATCTAGCTAGTCTGCCATTTCCTTCCAACTTTAATTTTTTGTATTATTCTCTATTTAATTACATTTTTGTAGGCCACGTGTTCGACCAGTCTCTCTCCATGTATATTTTCCAGCACTGAAAAGTATTAATGGTTAGGATAATTGATTGAAATCTCGAGACTCTCGAGGCCACGATGGCCATTTTCTATAGCTATTGTATCCTTTCGCTAGTAGTTCACACAGGTTTTCAGCTCCGGTTTTTATTTTCCGATCCAAGAGTGACATCTTTCTGGGTCCCACAACCTTATAAGATCCAGTCTTAAGTGTCTTGGAACTCCTTCTACCGTTGTTACACAACTCACAGTTTTGTTGGGGACAGAAATTTCCTTAGCATGTATTTCTCGGAGGTACACACACACACACACACACACACACACACACACACACACACACACACACGATAACAATACTCCTCCCCTCAAGATAAATGTAACTGCTGGGATAGCAATAAAACAAACACACACCACTAAAACGCGTCCAACAAACACAGTAAAACTGACGCCTTACTCTGAAAAAAAAATGCTGAAAATTTTGAACTTTGGAAAAAATCTTAAAAGCTCTATTTTTACTATAACATGACTATAAATTAAATACAAAGTACCATCTCAGGGTACAGGCAGTACCAAGTTAAGGATTAAAAGAGGTTGCAGTATTTCAGGTTACAGGGGGTACTAAACTCAGAGGTTGCCAAAGGTACCAAAAGAACAAAGAGGCTATTTGTGTAAAGGTACCAAAAATTTCATTTAAGATTACAGGTCATATCAAGCATAAATGTTTTCAGGAGGTACCACTATGTCAGGTGGTACCATTCCTTTCACTGAAAATTTTTACAGGAATCATGATTTCATAATGGATTTATTCTCTGTCTTCCGAAATACTCTTGATTAATCGCAAACAAACACAACGGCTCACTGCGCATTGCAGAATTACGCCTTTTCCTGAGCTCTCCCTCCATACATACTCCCTCCCTCCCTCCTTCCTTCCCTCCCTCCCTCCCTCCCTCCTTCCCTCCCTCCCTCCCTCCCTCCCTCCTTCCTTCCTTCCCTCCCTCCCTCCCTCCCTCCTCCTTCCTACTCTACCTCCCTACGTCTGTCCCTACCTCCCTCTCCCCCTACCTCTCTCCATTCCTCTACCTCCCTACCACTCTCCCCTACTTCCTCCCTCTCTCTCTCTACCTCCCTCCCTCCCACTTTCCCTACCTCTTTCCCTCGCTGTTGCCAAGTCAGGCTGTCATGTTAAATCTGCAGAGTTACCAAGTAAATGTTGCCCTGTGATTATTTAATTAAACCTCCAGTGTTGCCAAGTCAGAGTTGTCACATGCCATGGTTTAACATACAATGTCGCTCGGCAAAGTCCTGTTATATTATTCCCTCTCCCCCCCCCCCCTTCAGTGGGGAAGGAGCAGTTCTGTAGTGTTGCCAAGGAATTAGTTGGGAAAGTGGGGAGGAGGGGGATGGAAGGGAAAGACGAGGTTTAACCTCATGTATTGCCAAGTCGGGATGGTCACACATGAATTTAGGGGTTGATCTACAGTACAGCCAAAACTCCACGTAATTTAACGAAACTTCTGACTAGCTTCCAGTGTTGCCAAGGAGAGCAGAACCCCCTCTCGTAATTCGCTGTGAAAATGTGCATTACTGCCAATAATAATTTATCTCACCAACATCTTGTATTCGAAGCGTTGCCAGAGCGGAGTCTCCACGCCATCCTGGGCTACCTGGCAACAGTGGCGCTGTACACACCGGTGAGTCCACGAGTGATGACACATGAAGCAATATTACGGAAATTGTTTTAAAAATACGACGTTTCACCCAGCGACAGAGCCTCATGCAACGTTTCACCTTGTGATACAGCCTCATGCGATGTTTCGCCCAGTGATAAAGCTTCATTCTACATTTCACCCAGCGATAAAGCCTCTTACTACGTTTTGCCCAGTGATAACGCCTCACATTTGGTTACGTTTCCAGTAAAAAACCCTAGTGAAAGGGAGTCACAAATGCAGTGTAACGTGATCTTTTACTGACAACGTTTCGCTCACACAGTAGGCTTTATCAAGTCACGAAGAGATCCCTTTACACTCTGATAAAGCCCACTGTGTGGGCGAAACATTTTCAGTAAGGGATCGCCTTAGTATCTTTTTCTTCCATCGTTTCGCCTATTGTTTCTCACTGCAAATTAAAAATGGTATCGCAAACCATTTTTTTTCACCTGTCAACATTGTGTTGTAACGTGACTGATTCCCTCGCGTTTCACTGAACGATGCGCTGGGATCGAACCAGCGGCAGGCAAGTCCTAACACTAGCAGGCCAGTGCGCTATCCACTGTACCATTCTGGCCTAATATTTTATAACTTCTCATAAAGGGCCAAATAAATTTTATTCTCCAGCTGTTGCTAAGTTGCAGTAATATAAATGTAAGTTACTGTTTTACGATTGAGTTTTGCGTTCGGTTAACATTGTTAGGCGTCGTTGGGTGCCACTGTAGGTGGTTCTTTTAAGCGGTTGCCTGATTTCATTCCATCCTCCTAGGTTTCCATTTATATCATGAGAACGCATCGTTCGATCGACTTCAAACTTCAATGCTGGTGTATTGTAACGATGGAAAGGTTTATGCAACAATGAACATGTGCAGTTGCCCCGTGGTCAGTGTTAGAGGGACCATTACCGATTTTGGTACCTGTACGATAACTAGAGAAAGCCTAAATAACAAAAAAGGCACAATACCGTGACTGGAACAATACACACACAACCCGCACATATAAAAGAGAGGAGCTTACGACGACGTTTCGGCCCGACTTGGACCATTTACAAAGTCACACTAACACACAGAGACAGAGGAAGGGTATTTATAGGCAGGCAGACAGGGGAGGGTACAAGAGAGTGGGGAAATGTAGGAGTAGTGGTAGTAGTGGTAGTAGTAAAGGTAGTAGTAAAGGTAGTAGAGTAGACAGTCATATGGGAAGGAGCACTGCTATGAGGCTAGCGGCCCGCAAGGGGTACGAGAGGAAGAAAAGCGAAAAATGAAGGAAAATACAAGGCAAAAGAAAGAACAGAAAGAAAGGAAAACCCAAGGAGAAAAAGGAGAAGGGGAAGATAAGACAGGAAGGAATCAGGTTAAGTCACGGGTGTTCTGAAGTTTAGAGCATTTAACAATGTAATGAGAGAGGAAAGCATCAACAGAGACAAAGCCAGGGCTAAGATTCATACAGGGAAAGTTGTGTATAAGGGAGGATTCAACCAGGCGGCGACTATGAAAGTTAGACGTAGGGTAGACAGTTTTAGCAGAAGACCAATCAATGGGATGACTGTGATCTCTGACATGACAGAAAAGAGCATTATTAGTGTCGGCAAGCCTAACACTATTTTTGTGCTCCCTGAGTCTGTCAGAAAGAGATCGGCCAGTTTCTCCGAAGTACTGAAGAGGACAGGAGGAGCAAGAAATAGAGTAGACACCAGGAGAATCTGTGGAGGTAGGGGAGGTATGAACTAGATTAGTGCGAAGAGTGTTAGTTTGGCGAAAGGTAAGTTTGATGTCTAAGGAACGGAGAGAGTTGCTGAGATTAGAGAGACCAGAGATGTAGGGAAGGCAGAGGACTGGAGAGTTCTCAGGAGTAGAGGGTTTAGGAGAGAAGAAAGTCCGTTCCTTAGACATCAAACTTACCTTTCGCCAAACTAACACTCTTCGCACTAATCTAGTTCATACCTCCCACCTCCACAGATCTCCTGGTGTCCTTATTTCTTGCCCCTCCTGTCCTCTTCAGTACTTCGGAGAAACTGGCCGATCTTTCTGACAGACTCAGGGAGCACAAAAATAGTGTTAGGCTCCGACACTAATAATGCTCTTTCTGTCATGTCAGGATCACAGTCATCCCATTGATTGGTCTTCTGCTAAAACTGTCTACCCTACGTCTAACTTCATAGTCGCCGCCTGGTTGAATCCTCCCTTATACACAACTTTCCCTGATGAATCTTAGCCTGGCTTGTCTCTGTTGATGCTTCCCTCTCTCATTACATTGTTAAATGCCTAAACTTCAGAACACCGTGACTTAACCTGTTTCTTCCTGTCTTATCTTCCCCTTCTCCTTTTCTCCTTGGGTTTTCCTTTTTTTCTGTTCTTCTTTGCCTTGTATTTTCCTTCATTTTTCGCTTTCTTCCTCTCACCTTGCGGGCCGCTAGCCTCATAGCAGTGCTCCTTCCCATATGACTGTCTACTCTACTACCTTACTACTACCTTTACTACTACCACTACTACCACTACTCCTACATTTCCCCACTCTCTTGTACCCTCCCCTGTCTGCCTGCCTATAAATACCCTTCCTCTGTCTCTGTGTGTTAGTGTGACTTTGTAAATGGTCCAAGTCGGGCCGAAACGTCGTCGTAAGCTCCTCTCTTTTATATGTGCGGGTTGTGTGTGTATAGAGAAAGCCTCTTCTGGTCGGCTTCAAACCTTCGACAATGGCGTAAATACTGAGGAAATTTACCAGCTATATTTTAATAATGTTGTAGTATAATTTTCCATGAAATAACTTGAATAATCCGCCTCTGAGCGGCTTTAATCTTTAATAGCTGATGAATCTAATGAAAGAAAAGGATATTACTTATTTATTTAGGATGAATAAATAATAAAGACAGAATTGTTGAATTTTATTAAATAACTAAAAAACGCATTTCATGATCGGCTTCAAAATTTTTGCAGGTTCCTCAAGGAAAGCTTTAATTTTAGGTTGAATCAGTTTTAATTTGGCATTCTTATTAAAACAATGTTTTTTCTGGTGAGCTTCAAACCTTAAACGCTGGTGAATCTTACATACAAAAATATTTTAAGATATTTTGCACTGTATAGGCACCAATTTGTCCATTATTTATTGAAGATACTTGGAAAACTGAAATTATGGTTTTCATATGATAATTTCTGAATACCTTCAACGGTGATACCTTCAGAATGCAACTTCTGATTGACTTCAAACGTAAATAAAACTCTGGTGTATTTTTGGATATTAGTCTCTGTGAGATAACTAGGAAATGCCTCTTCTGAATGGCTTTAAAATTTGTAAACTTGCGCATCTTAGTGGAAGTCATTGTTTTGGGCTGTGTTGGTGCCAGTTTCCCATTTTTATTGAAGAAATTAGTAAATACCTCACTGGTTTGCTTCAAATTTTTGAAGCTGCTTTATAAATTGCATTAGCAACTAATCCCGAACTCTGCACTGAGGTGGAGAGGGCTGGGCTTGTTGGATACCGGGAGGATACCATTCCCGGACCGTGCAGGGACCTAAACATACAGACACCACTGGAGATTTCCGGAGTGCCAGTGTTGCCACTGAGAGTTGTCTCACACACACACCAAAAACAAAAACAAAAGTCTTGGTGGAAGGGGGGAGGGAAGGGAAGGTTTCACTGCCATTATTGCCAAGTCAGTGGGCACATAATTCTCTCGTTTAATCGAGCCAAATTACACTTAATTGGTAGCGGGGGTGGCGCGGCAGGCCGCTCTCAAGGAACCCGGGAGAGGCCGACCAAACTAGGTCCAGGAAATAATCGAAGATAATTGATTAAAGGAAGAAAAAAGACTTAAAGAAAAATGTGTTCGTCATCCTGAGATGAAAGATGGAGACCAAAATAAAGCATGAAAGAGTGAAAGGAGTGTGTGTGTGTGTGTGTGTGTGTGTGTGTGTGTGTGTAGAGAGAGAGAGAGAGAGAGAGAGAGAGAGAGAGAGAGAGAGAGAGAGAGAGAGAGAGAGAGAGAGAGAGAGATTTACGTGATAGTGAAATATTTAATTAATATTTAATTCACTTATTTGTTTTACCTGTTGCAAGGTCAAATGGGGAGAATTGTTAAATATGTTCTCAGGTGTTATATAAAGAACAAACAAGGAGAGGAAATATTGGAATAGCATTGGAATTGAAACAAATACTTGGGTTACCGTTTGTACTCTCATCTATTTGTGGTTGCAGAGGTCAAATCTTAGCTCCTGGCCCTGCATCCCAAGTTGCAAATTGCTGAGTTTACTCCCTTTTATCCTCTTGGGACTTGTCATGCCTAGTCTTAAAACTATGCATGGAGCTTGCTGCTTCCACTACTTCCTCCAAGTCATTCAACTTCCTGACCACCCTGAGGCTCAGGAAATACTCCCCGAAATCCCTATAACGTATCTCCATCTAACTTTTAACTGTACCCTTGTATACCTCTTTCCCGCTTCTTAAATGATCTATCCTTGTCTACGCCACCAATTCCCTAACTGTTCTGTATGTTATTATCATATCTCCATTAGTTCTTCTGTCCTGAGATTCAGTTCGTTTAGCCTCTGAGCTCTGGAACCAGTCTTTTGGCGTCGAATTGTGTGTGTGTGTGTGTGTGTGTGTGTTGTGTGTGTGTGTGTGTGTGTGTGTGTGTTGTGTGTGTGTGTGTACTCGCTTAAATGTGCTCCTTGCCCCGCCTCTTCACTGGTCGCTACTAGGTCACTCTCACTGCTCCACAAGTTTTATCATACCTCTTCTTAAAGCTATGTATGGATCCTGCCTCCACTACATCACTTTCCAACTATTCCACTTCCTGGCAACTCTATGGCTAAAGAAATACTTCCTAACATCCCTGTGACTCATCTGAGTCTTCAGCTTCCAATTGTGACCCCTTGTTGCTGTGTTCCATCTCTGGAACATCCTGTCTCTGTCCACCTTGTCGATTCCTTTCAGTATTTTATATGTCGTTATCAAATCCCCCCTCTCTCTCTTGTCCTCCAGTGTCGTCAGGTCGATTTCCCTTAACCTCAGCTTGTAGGACATGCCCTTTAGCTTCAAGACTAGTCTCGTTGCAAACCTTTGCACTTTCTCTAATTTTCTGACGTGCTTGGCCAGGTGTGGGTTCCAAATTGGTGTTGTTTACTACAATATGTGCCTGACGTACACTGTGTACAGAGTTCTGATCGATTCCTTACTGAGATGTGCGAATGCTGTGTGTGTGTATATATATCGTGTTTCCGCCCCGCCGGGAATTGAACCCGGGCCCTCCGTGCGTGAAGCGATAGCTTTAGCCACCAGGCCACCTGGGCTGTAATATATATATTTTATTACTTTTTCTATGAGAGGCGCCGGCCGCTCCTTCCGGGGATCGAACCCCGGACCCCAGCAATGAGAGTCGTGCTCACTCACTGTATATATATATATTGAAAAGTGGGTTATAATTACTATCACTTCTCATTGGTAATGACAGGTACAAAATGAGAATATATATATGTCGTGCCGAATAGGTGAAACTTGCGATTTTGTCTTAAATAGCAACGCTCTTCTTTCCGAATTAGGCAAGCGAAAATTTGTGTATGCAATAATTTCGCAAAAATCATTCTGAATCTAACGAAAAATATATATTTCAATGTGTCTGTTTATTATTAAATTATTGTAAGCTTATGTAAAATATATATTAGTTGGATTAGGCTAAATTAAATTGCGCTTGCTATAATAAGGTTAGGTAAGTTTTCTTAGGTTCTTCGGTACAAAATTATTAATTTTTACATTAACATAAATGAAACAAAAAAATCTAACTTTAAACGTATACGAGAAAATTTTGATATGGCTTAATTTTAAATGAGTTCTTGCTAATTGACCAGTTTTACCTATTCGGCACGACATATATATATTCTCACTTTGTACCTGTCATTGCCAATGAGAAGCGATAGTAATTATAGCCCTCTTTTCAAAATGTAATTAACCAGTTTTGTTACAAAAAGCTCTCAAATTAATTCACACACACACACACACACACACACACACACACACACACACACAATATCTCCCCGTGGTTCTTCGGGAAGGGGGGGGGGGGGGGGGGGGGGGGGGGGGGGGGGGGGGGGGGGGGGGGGGGGGGGGGGGGGGGGGGGGGGGGGGGGGGGGGGGGGGGGGGGGGGGGGGGGGGGGGGGGGGGGGGGGGGGGGGGGGGGGGGGGGGGGGGGGGGGGGGGGGGGGGGGGGGGGGGGGGGGGGGGGGGGGGGGGGGGGGGGGGGGGGGGGGGGGGGGGGGGGGGGGGGGGGGGGGGGGGGGGGGGGGGGGGGGGGGGGGGGGGGGGGGGGGGGGGGGGGGGGGGGGGGGGGGGGGGGGGGGGGGGGGGGGGGGGGGGGGGGGGGGGGGGGGGGGGGGGGGGGGGGGGGCTAATTGACTCGTTACTTTCCACGACATATATTCTCACTTTGTAATTCAGGAAGTGAAATAAATTTAGCTTAGTATAAAACCCCACAAACATACACACACACACACACACACACACACACACAAACCTGTGTCACAAACCTCCTAGAGTTTTATGACAAGGTAAAAGAGGTAAGACACGAGAGAGAGGAGGGTTGACTGCATTTTCTTGGACTGCAAGAAGGCCTTCGATACAGTTCCTCACAAGAGATTAGTGCAGAAGCTAGAGGATCAGGCACGCATAACAGGAAGGGCACTGCAATGGTACGTGATGAGGTATCACAGTGGGCGCCTGTGAGAAGGGCAAAGAAGACCGCTGACAGAGTACAAGCTAGGCGGACAAAGGCTACAAACCTCGGCAAAGGAGAAAGACCTTGGAGTGAGTATAACGCCTAGCACGTCTCCGGAGGCACACATCAACCAGATAACTGCGGCAGCATATGGGCGTCTGGCAAACCTTAGATTAGCGTTCCGTTACCTTAACAAGGAATCGTTCAAGACACTGTATACCGTGTACGTCAGGCCCATACTAGAATATGCAGCACCAGTCTGGAACCCACACCTGGTCAAGCACGTAAGGAAACTAGAGAAAGTGCAAGGTTTGCGACAAGGTTAGTTCCACAACTCAGGGGTCTGTCTTATGAAGAAAGGTTGAGGGAAATAGGACTAACAACACTGGAGGAAAGAAGGGTCAGAGGAGACATGATAACGACATACAAAATACTGCGGGAATTGACAAGGTAGATAGTGACAGGTTGTTTCAGAGAGGAACACAGAAACAAGGGGACACAACTGGAAGCTGAAGACTCAGATGAGTCAAAGGGATGTCAGGAAACATTTCTTCAGCCACAGAGTAGTCAGGAAGTGGAATGGACTAGAGAAAGATATAGTGGAGGCAGGAACCATACATAGTTTTAAGACAAGGTATGATAAAGCTCATGGAGCAGGGAGAGCAGAGACCCAGTAGCAGACAGCGAAGAGGCGGGGCCAGGAGCTGAGACTCGACCCCTGCAACCACAATTAGGTGAGTACAATTAGGTGAGTACACACACACACACACACACACACACACACACACACACACACAAATCCTGTGTCACAAACCTCCTAGAGTTTTATGACAAGGTAAAAGAGGTAAGACACGAGAGAGAGGAGGGTTGACTGCATTTTCTTGGACTGCAAGAAGGCCTTCGATACAGTTCCTCACAAGAGATTAGTGCAGAAGCTAGAGGATCAGGCACGCATAACAGGAAGGGCACTGCAATGGTACGTGATGAGGTATCACAGTGGGCGCCTGTGACGAGCGGGGTCCCACAAGGGTCAGTCCTAGGACCAGTGCTATTTTTGGTATATGTGAATGACATGATGGAAGGGATAGACTAAGATGTATCCTTGTTCGCAGATGATGTGAAGTTAATGAGGAGAATTAAACCAGATGAGGATCAGGCAGGACTACAAAGAGACCTGGACAGGCTGGACACGTGGTCCAGCAACTGGCTTCTCGAGTCCCCGCTAAATGCAAAGTCATGAAGATCGGGGAAGGACAAAGAAGACTGCAGACAGAGCATAGGCTAGGTGGCCAAAGACTACAAACTTAACTCAAGGAGAAAGATCTTGGGGTGAGTATAACACCGAGCACGTCTCTGGAAGCACACATCAACCAGATAACTGGTGCAGCATATGGGCGCCTGGCAAACTTGAGAAAAGCGTTCCGATACCTTAGTAAGCAATCGTTCAAGACACTGTACACTGTGTACGTCAGGCCCATATTGGAGTATGCAGCACCAGTTTGGAACCCACACCTGGTCAAGCACGTCAAGAAATTAGAGAAAGTGCAAAGGTTTGCAACAAGGTTAGTTCCGGAGCTAAGGCGAATGTCCTATGAAGAAAGGTTAAGGGAAATCGGCCTGACGACACTGGAGGACAGGAGAGATAGGGATGACATGATAACTACATACAAAACACTGCGTGGAATAGATAAGGTGGACAGAGACAGGATGTTCCAGAGAGGGGACACAGAAACAAGGGGTCACAATTGGAAGTTGAAGACTCAGACGAGTCAAAGGGATGTTAGGAAGTATTTCTTCAGTCATAGAGTTGTCAGGAAGTGGAATAGTCTAGCAAGTGATGTAGTGGAGGCAGGAACCATACATAGCTTTAAGACGAGGTATGATAAAGCTCATGGAGCAGAGAGAGAGAATACTAGTAGCGGTCAGTGAAGAGGCGGGGCCAGGAGTTAAGTCTCGACCCCTGCAACCACAATTAGGTGAGTACACACTCACACAGACGGATCAGCCCAAGGGCAAATGCTATTTCTGGTATACAAGTAAGTGAATGACTAGACGGAAGAGATAGATTCAGAGGTGTCCCTGTTTCCAGACGATGTCTACCTGGAGTATACCTTGAGAGAATTCCAGGGGTCAACGCCCCCGCGGCCTGGTCTGTGACCAGGCCTCCTGTTGGACCAGAGCCTGATCAACCAGGCTGTTACTGCTGGCCGCACGCAGTCCAACGTACGAACCCCAGCCCTGCTGATCAGGTACCGACTTGAGGTGCCTGTCCAGTGCCTGCTTGAAGACAGCCAGGGGCTTGTTGGTAATCCCCCTGATGTACGCTGGGAGGCAGTTGAACAATCTTGGGCCCCTGACACTTATTGTGTTGTCCCTCAACGTGCTAGTGGCACCCCTGCTCTTCATTGGGGGGATGTTACATCGCCTGCCGAGTCTTTTGCTTTCGTACGGAGTGATTTTTGTGTGCAAGTTTGGTACTAAGCCCTCGACAATTTTCCATGTGTATATAATAATGTATCTCTCCCGCCTGCGTTCTAGAGAGTACAGGTTTAGGAACTTCAAGCGTTCCCAGTAGTTGAGGTGGTTTATCGCACTTATGCGTGCGGTGAAGGTTCTCTGCACATTTTCAAGGTCAGCAATTTCACCCGCCTTGAAAGGTGCAGTTAGTGTGCAGCAATATTCCAGCCTAGATAGAACAAGCGATCTGTAAAGTGTCAACATGGGCTTGGCATCCCTGGTTTTGAAGGTTCTCATTATCCATCCTGTCATTTTTCGAGCAGATGCAATTGCTACATTGTTATGGTCCTTGAAGGTGAGATCCTCTGACATGATCACTCCCAGGTCTTTGACATTACATTAGTTTTTCGCTCTATTGTGTGGTTGGAATTAGTTTTGTACTCCGATGAGATTTTAATTTCTTCACGTTTTCCGTATCTGAGTAATTGAAATTTCTCATCATTGAACTTCATATTGTTTTCTGCAGCCCATTTAAAGATTTGGTTTATGTCTGCTTGGAGTCTTGCAGTGTCTTCAACGGTGGACACTGTCATACAGATTCGGGTGTCATCTGCAAAGGAAGACACAGCACTGTGGCTTATATCCCTGTCAATGTCTGATATGAGTTTGAGGAATAGGATGGGAGCAAGTACTGTGCCTTGTGGAACAGAGCTTTTCACAGTAGCTGCCTCAGACTTTACTCTGTTGACTACTACTCTTTGTGTTCTACGTGTTAGGAAATTATAGATCCATCTACCAACTTTTCCTGTTATGCCTTTATCACGCATTTTGTGTGAAGCTAATGCGAAAAATTCAAACGGATGAGGATCAGGTAGGATTACAAAGGGATCTGGACAGGATGCAAGCGTAGTCCAGCTCCTACCTCCTGGAGTTTAACCCCACCAAGTACAAAGTCATGAAGTTTGGGAAAGTGAAAGAAGCCCGCAGACAGAGTACAGGCTAGGGGACCAAAGACTGCAAACCTCACTCAAGGAAAAGGATCTTTGGGTGAGCATGATACCGAACACATCTGAGGCGCACATCAACCAAATAACTGCTGCAGCATATGGGCGCCTGGCAAACCTAAGAACAGCGTTTCGACACCTGAGTAAGGAATCGTTCAAGACTCTGTACACCGTGTACGTCAGGTCCATATTGGAATATGCAGCACTTGTATGGAACCCACACCTGGTCAATCACGTCAAAGAAATTAGAGAAAGTAGCTATTGGGTATGTCCTACGAGAAGTTAAGGGAAATCGACCTGACGACACTGGAGGACAGGAGAGATAGGGATGACATGATAAAGACATATAAAATACTGAGAGGAACTGACAAGGTTGATAAGGACAGGATGTTTCGGAGATGGGACACAGCAACAAGGGGGGTCACAACTGTAAGCTGAAGAGTCAGATGAGTCACAGGGATGTTAGGAAGTATTTCTTTAGTCACAGAATTGTCTAGAAGTGGAATAGTCTGGGGAGTGATGTAGTGGAGGCAGGATCCATACATAGCTTTAAGAAGAGATACGGTAAATTTCATGGAGCAGCGAGAGAGTGGACTTAGTAGCGACCAGTGAAGAGGCGAGGCCAAGAGCTGTGAATCGACCCCTGCAACCACACGTAGGTAAGTAATTGCAATAGGTAAGTACACTAAAAAAAAAACTGTAAGTACACTCACAGACAGACAACACACAAACACACACACACACACACACACACACACACACACACACACACACACACACACACACACACACACACACAAACACACACACACACACACACACACACTCGCACACAATCAGTGTATTCTATCTAACAACTCCTTTACTGGAAAGCAAATATTACCTTACATCTCTCCTCGTCCTTTCCTCTCGTACCTCCCTCTTGTGTCGTCAAGTCCTCCTCCAAACCCAGCCTTGACAGATCTATCATTATCTAAATCGATTTATCCAAGACGTTGCAAGACATGTAAAGTCAGATCCTCTCTTCTCCTTATTTAAGAGCAGATAAATTGAACCACAGCGTACGGCATATCTTTCTAAATTTTATGTTTTTTTTATACGTGAACGATTCCTGAAGGACGTTTTCAGGGGTCAACGCCCCCGCGGGCAGGTTTCAAAAACCAAGTCTCTTGGTGGATGAAGACCTGATCAACCAGGCTGTTACTGCTGGCCGCACGCAGTCCGTTGAAAGAACCATACCCGGCTGATAAATAGCTGACATGAGAAATTTATTAAGTTCCCTTTTATAAGACAGAAATAATGGAATAAACGCTACATAAAAGGAACTTCTACCACGATCTAATAAACTCACTATTGCACCCAATGCAGAGTTAAATCACTTTTATACCAAGCGTAGATTCAATTAACTACTGCTCCACTTTTTAACATCCTTTAACTCATCAGCGTTTACAGCTTCCAGCTCCTTGTCTTCCTGTGTCCTGTGTCTTAAACAATCTGTCATTATCCAAGCATCCCTCTCAGTATTTTGTACGTTATTACATTTAACCTAGCTTTTCTTTCTTCTAATGTCAACGGATTTGGTGCCTTAATCTCTCCTCATACTGCATACTCTTTAAGTTCGGGACTAGTCTCGTTGCAAATCTCTGCACTTTCTCCAGTTTCTTGATATGCTTGCTCAGACGTATGTTTCATATTGGTGCTGCATACTCCAGTATAAGCCTGACATGGTAAATTAGACACAATTGCAACACTTGGGTATCTTTATTGAGGAAACGTTTCGCCACACAGTGGCTTCATCAGTCCATACAAAGGAGAATCGTGAAGAACAGGAGGAGTGCGAGGTTGTCAGGCCCTCAATCTTGAGACGATGTTGTCAGTCCATCAATCTTGAATAGAATAACAGCATATGAGCAGAGGGATCTTATATACTGTAGACAGGAGAGGTGCAGCAGTTGTAGGAGGTGTCACATTTGTTCAATGTGGAAGTAGGTCGTGCCCAAGGAATAGGCAAGCGAAGAAATCCCTGTATTAAGATACCAAGATGTTGCAGTGTCAGACAGGATGTGAATGAATGGTTCAGAGAACCGACGAGTTGGTAAATTAGACACAATTGCAACACTTGGGTATCTTTATTGAGGAAACGTTTCGCCACACAGTGGCTTCATCAGTCCATACAAAGGAGAATCGTGAAGAACAGGAGGAGTGTGAGGTTGTCAGGCCCTCAATCTTGAGACGATGTTGTCAGTCCATCAATCTTAATACAGGGATTTCTTCGCTTGCCTATTCCTTGGGCACGACCTACTTCCACATTGAACAAATGTGACACCTCCTACAACTGCTGCACCTCTCCTGTCTACAGTATATAAGATCCCTCTGCTCATATGCTGTTATTCTATTCAAGATTGATGGACTGACAACATCGTCTCAAGATTGAGGGCCTGACAACCTCACACTCCTCCTGTTCTTCACGATTCTCCTTTGTATGGACTGATGAAGCCACTGTGTGGCGAAACGTTTCCTCAATAAAGATACCCAAGTGTTGCAATTGTGTCTAATTTACCAACTCGTCGGTTCTCTGAACCATTCATTCACATAAGCCTGACATATACCGTAAACAGTGTCGTGAGTGACTCCTTATTTAGGTATATGAAAGCTAATCTTCAGCAGTTATTCAGTTGACGTGCGCCTCAGGCGATGTGCTCTGGACACTGCTCACCCCGAGGTCCTCTTCCTTTAGAAATGTTTGCAGTAATTGCTCCCCGAACCTGAATTCCCTTTGCGGTTTTCTTTACCGATCCTCCGTTTTGATAACTTTGCACTTGCTGGGGTTGAGGTGAAGTAGCCACTTCTCGGACCAGCGTGTCCAGGTCCATTCTCAGACTTTCCTGGCCCCTCTTCTGCTTATATTCTCTTCATTAGTTTCACATCACATGCAAACAGGGATACCTCTCACTGTCTCTTCCGTTAAATATTCTTTGATCCATTACAGTACCTTCCTCTGTTAGTCCTCTCTGCTCCTCTAGGTTTTCTCCCAGTCTCTTGTACGGTACTGTGTCAAAAGTCTTCTTACAGTCCAAAAATATGCACTCTACCCCTCCCTCTCTACCCCCATCCTGCCTCACTTCTGTTCCCTTGTCGGAGATCTCTAGCAGGTTCGTGAGGCAGGATTTACTATCTCTAAAGCCTCGTGCTGGTTTTTGTTTATGACTCTGCTCTTTACTACGTATTCCACCACTCTTCTCCTGGTAACCTTCTTCATAAATTCACGTACTCTGCACGTCAGTGGCACTGGCATGTAGTTTAATGTTACTTGTCTACAGTTGCTATCTTCCACGCCTCGGGCGTGTGTGTGTGTGTGTGTGTGTGTGTGCGCGCGCGTGCGTGAGTTCGTGTGTACGCACACACGAGCGAGCCCTCGTGAGCACGCTTCTGTATGCACGCGCATGCGCATCCAAGATTCCGTGCGGCAGTCCAGGAGGTATCTAATCGCTCAATTAGCCAGGCAGACGCAATCCAAACTTGTAGGACAGGGGAAATACGCGGAGCATTTACGAGTCGCTCTCAAAGGACCTTCAAGAATATGAGAAAATTACCGGCCCTAAGGACTCTCTTTAGTATTGTGGAATAATGCTCTCAGGCACCTGGGAGCTCTGTTTTCAATACTATTTAGCGAGGAAGACCTGGGAGGAGGAGAGGTGGGAGGGGGAAGAGAAGGGTTCAAAAGAAAGGAACTGGGAGAAGGGGACTTGGGAAAGACGAGGGAAAAGTTGAAAAGGAATTGGGAGAAAAAGGAAGAATTGAGAAAAGAAGGAGAGAAGGGTTGGTAGGTGAGAGAAGGTAGGAGAGAGAAGGGAGGGTAGGAGAGAGATGGAAAGGTAGAACAGAGAAGGAAAAGTAGGGGAAGTAAGGGAAGGTAGGAGAGAGATGGGAAGGTAGGAGAGATAGGGGAAGGTACGATAGCGAAGGGAAGGTATGAAAGAAGGGAGAGTATGAGAGAGGGAATGGAAGGTAGGGGATAAAAAGGAAGGTAGGGGAGAGAAAGGAAAGTAGGAGAGAGAAGGGAATGGTTGAAAATGAATTGAGGGAAGTAGCGAGAGAGGAGGAAAGGAAGGAGGCTTTAAGGAATGGAAGGAGGGAGCGGGAAAAGAGAGAGAGATAAATTGGATGCGGGAAAGAGGCATGAAGGAAAAAATGTGGATAATGGGGTAACATTTAAATGGATGGAGGGATGGATGGGTGGATGGAAGGTTGGATGAATGAATGGATTGATGGATGGATGGAGGGCGGGAGGGGGGTAGATGAGTATGCCTACCTGGAGGGTGTTCCGGGGGTCAACGCCCCCCGGAAAGCATGTACCACAACACTCCTCTCCGTGTACACCTACACAACGTAAGTGTGTGTGTGCGTGCGTGTGTGTGTACTCACCTAGTTGTGGTTGCAGGGGTCGAATCACAGCTCCTGGCCCCGCCTCTTCACTGGCCGCTACTGTGTGTGTGCGTGTGTGCGTGTGTGTGTGCGTGTGTGTGTGTGCGTGTGCGTGCGTGTGCATGCGTGTGTGTGCGTGTGTGTGCGTGTGTGTGTATGCATTAATACATAAGCATATGTGTGTGTGCATATAGACATAAGCATATGTGTGTGAGTATTTACTCACCTAATTGTGGTTGCAGGGGTCGGGTGTGCATGTATAAATATTGATACATGTGAGATATTCATCTCTGAACATATGTAACTATTATATAGTACAGAGAGGCGGCCCCATGCTATCATGTATCTTTTCTACATCAAAACAAAATTGCAAAAAAAAATTTTTTACCACGAGGCTAGTTCCATTATATATTTTTAGGCTTATAAGGAATCATTATCAATTGATTTGCAGATGTAGTCAGGTGTATACACCTGCACCAGGACATTCCTTGTGTACACCTGCACCATGACACTCCTTGTGTACACCTGCACCACGACACTCCTTGTGTACACCTGCACCATGACACTCCTTGTGTGTACACCTGCACCACGACACTCCCTGTGTGTACACCTGCACCATGACACTCCCTGTGTGTACACCTGCACCACGACACTCCCTGTGTGTACACCTGCACCACGACACTCCTGTGTACCCCTGCACCACGACACTCCCCGTGTACCCTGCACCACGACACTCCCTGTGTACCCCTGCACCACGACACTCCCTGTGTATCCCTGCACCACGACACTCCCCGTGTACCCCTGCACCACGACACTCCCTGTGTACCCCTGCACCACGACACTCCCCGTGTACACCTGCACCACGACACTCCCTGTGTGTACACCTGCACCACGACACTCCCTGTGTACCCCTGCACCACGACACTCCCTGTGTACCCCTGCACCACGACACTCCCTGTGTACCCCTGCACCACGACACTCCCTGTGTACCCCTGCACCACGACACTCCCTGTGTACCCCTGCACCACGACACTCCCTGTGTATCCCTGCACCACGACACTCCCTGTGTACCCCTGCACCACGACACTCCCTGTGTACCCCTGCACCACGACACTCCCTGTGTACCCCTGCACCACGACACTCCCTGTGTACCCCTGCACCACGACACTCCCTGTGTACCCCTGCACCACGACACTCCCTGTGTACCCCTGCACCACGACACTCCTGTGTACCCCTGCACCACGACACTCCCTGTGTACCCTGCACCACGACACTCCCTGTGTACCCCTGCACCACGACACTCCCTGTTGCCCCTGCACCACGACACTCCCTGTGTCCCCTGCACCACGACACTCCCTGTGTACCCCTGCACCACGACACTCCCTGTGTACCCTGCACCACGACACTCCCTGTGTGCCCCTGCACCACGACACTCCCTGTGTACCCCTGCACCACGACACCCCCTGTGTACCCCTGCACCACGACACTCCCTGTTACCCCTGCACACGACCTCCCTGTGTACCCCTGCACCACGACACTCCCTGTGTGCCCCTGCACCACGACACTCCCTATGTACCCCTGCACCACGACACTCCCTGTGTACCCCTGCACCACGACACTCCCTGTTTGCCCTGGCACCTCCATCACACCTCCCAACCTCTTCATTGCTTTACCTTCCTCCATCAACACAAAAAAGATAGTACTGGCGAGAATGAGAGAGGAGAGAGAGAGAGAGAGAGAGAGAGAGAGAGAGAGAGAGAGAGAGAGAGAGAGAGAGAGAGAGAAGCAGCAGCGGCAGCAGATCAACGATGCTTCAGAGTAGCGAGAATGCATGTTAGTTTGCCCGGGTGAGAGAGATGAGAGGGAACCCTCCTTCAACTTTCAAAGCAGTTCCCCTCTCCACTCCCTTCCCTCTCCTTCCCCCTCCCCCACCCATTCTTCCCCATCTCCCTCCACCAGGGGCGTAATTATTTATTTTAATCAGCATATTAAATCGATAAGACAAACAGTGGTGCGGACTATGGAGAGCTGGGCTTGTTTACACTGCTGACGGCTCGCTTATTTCCTGGGTGAGCTGGTGCTCTCTCTCTCTCTCTCTCTCTCTCTCTCTCTCTCTCTCTCTCTCTCTCTCTCTCTCTCTCTCTCTCTCTCTCTCTTCCGCTCTCTCTCACTCACTCATCTCATCACAGCAGCATCCCTTCCCCTCTCTCTCTTTCATCCTCTTACTCGTCTTCCTCCTCTCCTTCCTCTTTCTCCTTCTTGTCTTCCTCGTCCCTTTCCCTTTTCTCTGCATCTTCTTCCTCTTCCTTTTCTTCCCGTTCCTCACATCTCAGTTACAGGGGAAATTTTTCAAAAGGAAAAGCATCAATGTTGACTTAATTCCAACACCCCTTTCCCTAGCCCCCCTATTTCTCCTATCCTCCCTTAGCCACCCCCTAGCCCTCTATCCTGTCTTTGCCATCCTCTAGCTCTCTATCCTGCCTGAGCCACCTCCTAACGCCTATCTTCCTTTTGACCCTATCCTCCCTGCTTTCCCCTAGCCCTCCTTTCCTCTCTTCATCTCCTTACCCCTTTAGCCCCCCTATCCATCATTTGCTTCCTTGCCCCCAGCTCTTTACCCTCCCTGTCCCTCTAGTCTTCTCTCCTCCCTTCATCTCATCACCCCTCTAGCCCCGCTATTCATCCTTCGCTTCCTTACCAAAAGTTCTTTTTCCTCCCTATCTCCCTAGTCTCCTATCTTCCCTTTGCCTCCTCACACCCTCTCCTCCCTTTGCCTCTTCACCTTCCGAGCCTCATATTCTCTCCTCGCTCCTTCACCCCGCCAGACCAAATTTCTCCCTCCCCTACCCCCTCCCACCTCTTCCTCCCCTCCCCCTCTCTGCCCCTCACGCACCTTGCTTGCTAACACCACTCACTTCAGACCAAACTTTCTGGCTGATACCAACCAGACCGAACCTTCCTACTAATGGCAACCAGACCGAACCTTCCTATTAATGGCAACCCGACCGAACCTTCCTACTAATGGCAACCAGACTGAACCTTCCTACTAATGTCAACCAGACCGAACCTTCCTACTAATGGCAACCAGACCGAACTTTGGTAAGGACCGGAATACCGTCATAGGGAAAAGATGGGGAGAGGAGGACACGGTCATGGGGAGAGAGGAGAAGGAACACACAAATGAGTTAGTTGAAGGAATAGTGTTAGTGTGTGGAGAACCTAAGAGGAGGAAAACCGTCAGGAAGACAGCAGGAGGAACACTACCACGGAGGGAGGGAATGAGGGAGGGAGGGACACAACACTGCCAGGGAGGCAGGGGCGGAACACTGCCAGGGAGGCAGGGGCGGAATGTTGTCAGGGAAGGAGGGGCAGAACACTGCCAGGAAGAGAGGAAGGGAGAGCGGAACACTGCCTTACGGAACACTGCCAGGGAGGGAGGGCGGAACATTGCCAGGGAGGGAGGAGCGGAACACTCCTAGGGAGGGAGAGAGGGGCGGAAAACCGCCGTGATACGCGGCGCTTCCGCCCATTCTCCCCTACAGGAAGTTCGCGAGCCGCCCACCCGACTGCAACACTTCTCGACGTCGGAGACATCAGTGGCAGTAGCAGCAGCGGTGGAGTAGCAGCAGCGGCGACGGTAGCAACGGCTGCAGCAGCAGCGACGGCAGCTGCAACGGCAGCCACAACGGCGATGACGACATCAGTAGCAGAAGCGGCGGTTGCAGCGGCAGCGGAAGCACCAGCGGCGGCGTTAGTGGCGACAACAGTAACGGCGGCGGCAGCAGTAGTGGTTGCAGCAACGGCTGCGGCAACAACATAGGCGGCTGCGGTAACAGCATAGGCGGCAGCAGCAGGAGCAGAGGAGGCGGCACAAGCGGTAGCAGCGGCTACTTCAGGACACTGGACAAATACACATGTAGTCAGGACCCCAAGAGATGCTCAAGGTGATGGTGCCTCTGTGTCTGTAGTGTTGCAACCAGGACCAAGGGTGCCAAGGGTGGTACTGAACGAGAACCAAGGAGGACCAACGGTGGTTTAAGGAGGGCCAAGGGTATTCCTCAAGAAGTGCAAAGGATAGTATTCAGGGAGGGCTATGGTGAGTGTTCACATCCGACCAGTAAGATGCTAAGTTTTGAGACTGAGTCTATCTTTACTAGTGTTCCTCTTGATCTCTATTTTCTCAGAGTGAAGGCCAATGAAAAGCTACTTCATCTCCCTATTCCTACTGACGTCTCTCTTCATCTTATTCGCTTTTGTGTGGACTCTACCTTTCCTTTCAAGGTTTTGTTTTCGCTTCTTCCCCTATCCCCTGCTCTTGTTAACTTATTATATATGGAGTACATACTTCAAAACTGTCCTACTTTCTAATGCTTGGGTACGTCCTCTCTGGCTTCGCTATGTAGGTGATGTCTTTGCTCATTGGTTACACGACTCTCTTCATGATGCCCTAATAACAGTTCAAATCTGAATAGGAATCTAACACTTCATGTACATGTTCACCGCTCTGTGAAGGACATGTCACTTTCCGTTAACCGTAAACCTATGCAGAGTGAGGTGTATATTCACTACTCTCAAGAAAAGTGTCCTTGTTTATCTTTTCCATGTTCTCCGAATCTGTAGCCTTCAATTTCTCGACTCGGAAATTTACACTCTTCGCAGCCTTGGCTATCCTCCCGTTTTCATAAACTCTGCGTACTCTCATGCTTAACTTTCATCTCTCTCAATCTTATCTGTGAAATCTCCCGTTCTTTGCCTTCCTTACATTTTCAATCTTCAAAATATTATCAACATTTTCTTCTAGTCAAACTAATGCCCTTCAAAGTAATTTAGTTCGTGCTTCTCCTTCTGTCACTTATGCTACCGGTGTCTACCCAGTTTCCTGCTCCTCCTGTCCTCTTACAAAATTTTGGTAAAACTGGCTGCTCTCTTTCTGACGGACTTAAGAAGCACAGATGAAGTGTTTGTGGCCTTTACAGATGCAGCCTTGTCGAATCAACTTTTATACAGAAGTTTCTTAACATGAGTGATAGCCCTGGTTTTGTCTCTGTAGATGCTCGACTTTCTCAATACACTTTCAAAAGTTCTAATCTTCAGAATAAGCGAGAATTGACCTGATCTTCGCCGCCGCCTCTTCTTTCCTCCTAACCTGAAGTCTGTATTTCATTTGCCTTCCCTATCTTCTGACTTACCTCTTTTTTGCTACTTTTTCTTTCATAGCATGGGCCAGTGTGTTTTCCTCTTATTTAAATACCGTCGGTACAGTCAGCCATTGTATTTTCAGTGTTTCTCTGCCCCCTTGGGAACAGGTTTTAGAGTGTTGAGTTACTTTAATACCCATTGAAATGATATAAAACTTAAACTCGTTACTTTATCACTAATCCTCCCCAGCGTAGACCAGTGCTTATACTGCAGTGCTCTGTTGTTCGTATATACAGTTCCTACTACTACTATACCTAATTCTTTCACCACACTTTCTACTATTGCTCTACGACTAGGGCTACTATTATTATCATAATTTTTTTTACTACTACTTCTATTACACCTGCTACTAATTCTTCTACTAATACCACTACCACTCCTTTCCCTTTTCTTATCACGATCTGTCTTCCGGCCCTTTCTGCTGCTTTCTCTTGTTCAGTGCCCGACCATATATCTACACACACACACACACACACACACACACACACACACACACACACACACACACAAACTGTTTAGATTATTACAATCAAAATCAAGCGCTAAACCCACTAGAGTCATATAGCTCTTTTGCTGTTTAGAGTGACATCTAAACTGTCGCATCTGCGCATCTCTGGCAAAACAGTGATAGTGTGAATGATGGTGAAAGTGTTTCGTTTTCGCGTCACCCTGCCTTGGTGGGAGACGGCCAGCGTGTTAATATATATATATATATATATATATATATATGTCGTGCCGATTAGGTAAAACTTGCGATTTTGGCTTAAATAGCAACGCTCACCTTGCCATATAAGACAAGTGAAAATTTGTGTATGCAATAATTTCGCCAAAATCATTCTGAACATAACTAAAAAAATATATTTCATTGTGTTTGTTTATTATTAAATTAATGTTAACGTATCTAAAATATATTTAGTTGGGTTAGGCTAAATTAAATTGCTCTTGTTGTAATAAGGTTAGGTATTTTTCAAAGTTTCTCTTGGTACAAAATTATAAATTCTTACATTAACATAAATGAAAAATATATATCTTTAAACGTAAAAGAGAAAATTTTAAAAGGACTTAATTTTAGAGGAGTTCTTGCTAATTGACCAGTTTTACCTAATCGGCACGACATTATATATATATATATATATATATATATATATATATATATATATATATATATATATATATATATATATATATATATATATATATATTCAACAAGTCGGGCGTCTCCCACCAAGGCAGGGTGACCCAAAGAAAGAAAATCCCAAAAAGAAAATACTTTCATCATTCAACACTTTCACCTCACTCATACATAATCACGGTCTTTGCAGAGGAGCTCAGATACTACAGTTTAGAATAGTCCCTCCAAACTGTCACTATCCCAGTGTAGGCATTGTACTTCCCATTTCCAGGACTCAAGTCCGGTTAAATGAATAACCAGTTTCCCTGAATCCCTTCACAAAATTTTACCCTGCTCACACTCCAACAGCTCGTCAGGTCCCAAAAACCATTCGTCTCCATTCACTCCTATCTAACACGCTAACACACGCTTGCTGGAAGTCCAAGCCCCTCGCCCACAAAACCTCCTGTACCCCATCCCTCCAACCTTTTCGAGGACGACCCCTACCCCGCCTTCCTTCCCCTACAGATTTATACGCTCTCCATTCTCTCTAAATGACCAAACCACCTCAGCAACCCCTCTTCAGTCCTCTGACAAATACTTTTAGTAACTCCACACCTCCTCCTAATTTCCACACTCCGATTTCTCTGCATAATATTTACACCACACATTGCCCTCAGACAGGACATCTCCACTGCCTCCAGCCTCCTCCTTGCTGCAGCATTTACAACCCAAGCTTCACACCCATATAAGAGTGTTGGTACCACTATACTTTCATACATTCCCTTCTTTGCCTCCATAGAAAACGTTTTTTGTCTGCACAGATACCTCAACGCACTACTCACCTTTTTTCCTTCATCAATTCTATGGTTAACCTCATCCTTCATGAACCCATCCGCTGACAAGTCAACTCCCAAATATCTGAAAGCATATACTTCTTTTCCGTATTCCCTCTCTCCAATGAGTATCCAATTTTTCTTTATCTAAATCGTTTGATACCCTCATCACCTTACTCTTATCTTTGTTCACTTTCAACTTTCTACCTTTACACACCCTTCTAAACTCGTTCACTAACCTCTGCAACTTTTCTTTAGAATCTCCTATAAGCACAGTATCATCAGCAAAAAGTAACTTTGTCAACTCCCATTTTGTACTTGATTCCCCATAATTTAATCCCACTCCTCTCCCCAACACCCTAGCATTTACTTCTTTTACAACCCCATCTATAAATATATTAAACAACCATGGTGACATTACACATCCCTGTCTAAGACCTACTTTTACCGGGAAGTAATCTCCCTCTCTCCTACACACCCTAACCTGAGCCTCACTATCCTCATAAAAACTCTTTACAGCATTCAGTAACTTACTACCTATTCCATACACTTGCAACATCTGCCACATTGCTCCCCTATCCACTCTATCATATGCTTTTTCTAAATCCATAAATGCAATAAAAACTTCCCTACCTTTATCAAAATACTGTTCACATATATTCTTCAATGTAAACACTTGATGTACACATCCCCTACCCACTCTTAAACCTCCTTGCTCATCTGCGATCCTACTCTCTGTCTTACCTCTAATTCTTTCAATAATAACCCTACCGTATACTTTACCTGGTATACTCAGAAAACTTATTTCCCTATAATTTTTACAATCTCTTTTGTCACCCTTCCCTTTATATAAAGGAACTATACATGCTCTCTGCCAATCCTTAGGTACCTTCCCCTCTTTCATACATTTATTAAACAAAAATACCAACCACTCCAACACAATATCTCCCTCTGCTTTTAACATTTCTGTCATGATCCCGTCAGCTCCTGCTGCTTTAATCCCTTTCATTCTACGTAATGCCTCACGCACCTCCCCCACACTCACATCCTGCTCTTCCTCACTCCTAAAAGATGTTATACCTCCCTGACCAGTGCATGAAATTACCGCCTCCCTTTCTTCATCGACATTTAAAAGTTCCTCAAAATATTCCCGTCATCTACCCAATACCTCCAGCTCCCCATCTATTAACTCCCCTACTCTATTTTTAACTGACAAATCCATTCGTTCCGTAGGCTTTCTTAACTTGTTTATATTACTCTAAAACTTTTTCTTATTTTCCGCAAAATTTCTTGACAGTGCCTCTCCCACTCTTTCGTTTGCTCTCCTTTTGCATTATCTCACCACTCTCTTCACCTTTCTTTTACTTTCCATATACTCTGCTCTTCTTACAACACTTCTGTTTTGTAAAAACCTCTCATAAGCTACCTTTTTCTCTTTTATCACACCCTTTACTTCATCATCCCACCAATCACTCCTCTTTAATCCTGCACCCACCCTCCTATAGCCACAAACTTCTGCCCCACATTCTAATACTGCATTTTTAAAACAATCCCAACCCTCTTCAACCCCCCCTCCTCCCACTATTCATAATTGCATTTACCCACCTTTCTGCCAAAAGTTGCTTATATCTCATCCTAACTTTCTCCTCCCTTAGTTTATACACTTTCACTTCTCTCTTACTTGCTGTTGCCATTTTCCATATGTCCCATCTACGTCTTACTCTAACTGTAGCTAAAACTAAATAATGATCCGATATATCCGTTGCCCCTCTATAAACATATACATCCTGAAGCCTACCCATCAACCTTTTATCCACCAATACATAATCTAACAAACTACTTTCATTACGTGCTATATCATACCTTGTATACTTATTTATCTTCTTTTTCATAAAATATGTATTACTTATTACCAAACACAGCTCAATTAAAGGCTCCCCATTTCCATTTACCCCTAACACCCCAAATTTACTTACTACTTCCTCCACAACATTTTTACCCACTTTAGCATTGAGATCCCCAACCACAAGAACTCTCTCACTTGGATCAAAACTCCCCACGCACTCACTAAACATTTCCCAGAATCTCTCTCACTCCTCTACACATCTCTTTTCTTCAGAGGCATAAACACTTACTATAACCCACTTTTCACATCCAACCCTTATTTCACACCACATAATCCTTTAATTGATACATTTATATTCCCTCTTTTCCTGCCATAACTTGTCCTTCAACATTATTGCCACTCCTTCTTTAGCTCTAACTCTATTTGAAACCCCTGACCTAATCCCATTTATTTCTCCCCACTGAAACTCTCCTACCCCCTTCAGCTTTGTTTCCCTTAAGCCAGGACATGCAGCTTCTTCTCATTCATAACATCCACAATCATCTCTTTCTTATCATTCGCACAACATCCACGCACATTCAAACATCCCACTTTGACGGTTTTCTTCTTTTTTCTTTTTAGTAAGTTATACAGGAAAAGGGTTACTAGCCTATTGTTCCCGGTATTTTAGTTGACTTTTAGAGAGAGAACCCGCTAGGTAAGGAAACCTCATTTCACTCTGTGTAGTCAAGAAGAAGTATTATATTAACTTTTTGAGTTCTCGTAGAATTTGTCTAAACAGTGAATTCTTGATTGAGGGTGCAAGCCTGACGTGACAGGTGAAAGAGTAGTGCATGAATCTAATTCTTAGTTAAGTTTTTAAATAATGTTTTAGGTAATCTTCCCATATTTCTATGGGAGATAAATATCTTACATGTTCTTTTAGTAAATCAGCAAGTTTTACCAAGCTGGTTTATATAATCTTACTTGCAATTTAGTGCAGAATCATAGATTCTGAAATGTATATAATGTTACGAATGAGCGTGGTTTTGTGTGTGTGTGTGTACTCACCTAGTTGTGGTTGCAGGGGTTGAGTCACAGCTCCTGGCCCCGCCTCTTCACTGGTCGCTCCATGAACTTTATCATACCTCTTCTAGAAGCTATGTATGGATCCTGCCTCCACTCCATCACTTCCCAGACTATTCCACTTCCTGACGACTCTGTGACTAAAGAAATACTTCCTAACATCCCCGTGACTCATCTGATTATTCAGCTTCCAATTGTGACCCCTTGTTCGTGCCCCATCTCTGAAACATCCTGTCCCTCTCCACCTTGTTGATTCCTCCCAGTATTTTATGTTGTTATCATGTCCCTATGTCCCTCCTCTCCTCCAGTGTCGTCAGGTCGATTTTCCTTAACCTCTCCTCGTAGGACATGACCCTTAACTCCGGGACTAGTCTCGTTGCAAACCTTTGCATTTTCTCTAATTTCTTGACGTGTTTGGCCAGGTGTGGGTTGAAATTGGTGTTGCATACTCCAATATGGGCCTGATGTACACGATATACAGTCCTGAACGACTCCTTACTGAGATGTCGGAACGCTATTCTTAGGTTTGCTAGTCGCCTGAGTGCCGCAGCAGTTATTTGGTTGATGTGCGCCTCAGGAGATGTGTTCGGTGTTATACTCAACCCAAGATCCTTTTCGTTGAGTGAGGTTTGTAGCCTTTGGCCCCTTAGACTATATTCTGTCTGTGGTCTTCTTTGCCCTTCCACGATCTTCATGACTTTGCACTTGGCGGGGTTGAACACCAGGAGCAATTTGTTGGACCAGGCCTGTAACCTGTCCAGATCCCTTTGTAGTCCTGTGTGTGTGTGTGTGTGTGTATGTTTGTGCGTGTGAGAATGTGTGTATCTGTGTGTGTGAGGGAATGTGAGTGTACTCACCTAATTGTACTCACCTAATTGTGGTTGCAGGGGTCGAGACTCAGCTCCTGGCCCCGCCTCTTCGCTGTCTGCTACTGGGTCTCTTCTCTCCCTGCTCCATGAGCTTTATCATACCTTGTCTTAAAACTATGTATGGTTCCTGCCTCCACTATATCTTTCTCTAGACTATTCCACTTCCTGACTACTCTGTGGCTGAAGAAATGCTTCCTAACATCCCTTTGACTCATCTGAGTCTTCAGCTTCCAGTTGTGTCCCCTTGTTTCTGTGTTCCCTCTCTGGAACATCCTGTCACTGTCTACCTTGTCAATTCCCCGCAGTATTTTGTATGTCGTTATCATGTCTCCTCTGACCCTTCTTTCCTCCAGTGTGTGTGTGTGTGTGTGTGTGAAAATGTGTGTGTGTGTGTATGTGTGTGTGTGTGAGAGAGAATGCGTGTGTGTGTGTGCGTGTGTGTATATGTGTGAATGTGTATGTGTGAATGTGTGTGTGTGAATGTGTGTGTTTGTGTGAATGTGTGTGTTTGTGTGAATGTGTGTGTTTGTGTGAATGTGTGTGTGAATGTGTGAGTGTGTGTGAATGTGTATACTCACCTTGTTGTGGTTGCAGGGGTCGAGTCATAGCTCCTGGCCCCGTCTCTTCACTGGCCGCTACTGGGTCACTCTCCCTGCGCCATGAGCTTTATCATACCTCTTCTTAAAGCTATGTATGGAACCTGCCTCCACTATATCGCTTCCCAAACTGAAGAAATACTTCCTAACATCCCTGTGATTCATCTGAGTCTTCAACTTTCAACTGTGTCCCCTTGTTGCTGTGTCCCATCTCTGGAACATTCTGTCTCTGTCCACCTTGTCAATTCCTCTCACTATTTTATATGTCGTTATCATGTCCTCCCTATCTCTCCTGTCGTCCTGTGTCGTCAGGTCAATTTCTCTTAACCTCTCCTCGTAGGACATACCCCTTAGCTCCGGGACTAGTCTTGTTGCAAACCTTTCACATTCTCTAGTTTCTTTACGTTCTTGGCTAGGTGTGGGTTCCAAACTGGTGCTGCATACTCCAATATGGGCCTAACGTACACAGTGTACAGGGTCCTGAACGATTCCTTATTAAGATGTCGGAATGCTGTTCTTAGGTTTGCTAGGCGCCCGTATGCTGCAGCAGTTATTTGGTTGATGTGCGCCTCAGAAGATGTGCCTGGTGTTATACTCACCCCAAGATGTTTTTCCTTGCTTGAGGTTTGTAGTCTCTGGCCCCTAGACTGTACTCCGTCTGCGGTCTTCTTTTCCCTTCCCCAATCTTCATGACTTTGCACTTGGTGGGGTTGAACTCCAGGAGCCAATTTCTGGACCAGGCTTGCAGCCTGTGTGTGTGTGTGTGTGTGTGAATGTGAGAATGTGTGTGTGTGTGTGTGAGTGTGTATGTATGTGTGTAAGCACACAGACCCTGCCCTCCAGTAGCGTCACTATGGCACACACTCTAGGCCACTGTACCGAGGTCGGGTTAAGATATGCAAATAGTGGCGAGGCCTCCATTATATCTGGGCCTCCCGAAGCTGCTGGTGCTGCTTTAGCTGTTGGAGGTGCTGCTGCTGTTTCTCCTGCTGAAGATGCTGGTGGTGGTTGTCGTGGAGGAGGAATCAGAGGTGGTGGTGGTCGACGTAGTTGTGGTTGTAGTGGTGGTGGTGGTAGTGGTGGAGGTAGTGGTGGTGGTCGACGTAGTTGTGGTTGTAGTGGTGGTGGTGGCAGTATTAGTGGCGTTTTAACTTAACCCACTCCTTTTATATATTTCTTCTGCTTCTTCTTCTGCTTCTTCTGCTGCTTCTTCTGCTGCTTCTTTTTCTGCTTCTTTTTCTGCTTCTTTTTCTGCTTCTTTTTCTGCTTCTTTTTCTGCTTCTTTTTCTGCTTCTTTTTCTGCTTCTTTTTCTCTTCTTTGTTCTCTTCTTTTTCTGCTTCTTTTTCTGCTTCTTCTTCTGCTTCTTCTGCTTCTTCTTCTTCTGCTTCTTCTTCTGTTTTCTTCTGCTTCTTCTTCTGCTTCTTTTTCTGCTTCTTCTGCTTCTTCTTCTTCTGCTTCTTCTTCTGCTTCTCTTCTGCTTCTTCTTCTGCTTCTTTCTCTTCTTCTTCTGCTTCTCTTCTGCTTCTCCTCCAGCTCTCCTCCTCCTCCAGCTCCCCCTCTCCTCCAGCTACACCTCCTCCTCCAGTCCACCTTCTCCACAGCTCCACCTCCTCCTCCAGCTCCACCTCCTCCTCCAGCTCCACCTCCTCCATCCAGCTCCACCTCCTCCTCCAGCTCACCTCCTCCTCCAGCTCCAGCTCCACCTCCCAGCTCCACCTCCTCCTCCAGCTCCACCTCTCCTCCAGCTCCACCTCCTCCTCCAGCTCCACCTCCTCCTCCAGCTCCACTCCTCCTCCAGCTCCACCTCCTCCTCCAGCTCCACCTTCTCCTCCAGCTCCACCTCCTCCTCCGCTCCACCTCCTCCTCCAGCTCCACCTTCTCCCTCCAGCTCCTCCTCCAGCTCCACCTCCTCCTCCAGCTCCCCTCCTCCTCCAGCTCCACCTCCTCCTCCTCCAGCTCCACCTTCTCCACCAGCTCCACCTCCTCCTCCAGCTCCACCTCCTCCTCAGCTCCAGCTCCACCTCCAGCTCCACCTCCTCCTCCAGCTCCACCTCCTCCTCCAGCTCCACTCCTCCTCCAGCTCCACCTCCTCCTCCAGCTCCACCTCCTCCTCCAGCTCCACCTTCCATCCAGCTCCACCTCCTCCTCCAGCTCCACATCCTCCTCCAGCTCACCTTCTCCTCCATCTCCACCTCCTCCTGCAGCTCCACCTCCTCCTAAAGCTCCAACTTCTCCTCCAGCTCCATCTCCTCCTCCAGCTCCACCTCCTCCTCAGCTCCACCTCCTCCTCCAGCTCCACCTCCTCCTTCCAGCTCCACCTCCTCTCCAGCTCCACCTCCTCCTCCAGCTCCACCTCCTCCTCCAGCTCCACCTCCTCCTCCAGCTCCACCTTCTCCTCCAGCTCCACCTCCTCCTCCTGCTACACCTCCTCCTCCAGCTCCACCTTCTCCAACAGCTCCACCTCCTCCTCCAGCTCCACCTCCTCCTCCAGCTCCACCTCCTCCTCCAGCACCACCTCCTCCAGCTCCACCTTCTCACAGCTCCACCTCCTCCTCAGCTCAGCTCCACCTCAGCTCCACCTCCTCCTCCAGCTCCATCTCCTCCTCCAGCTCCACCTCCTCCTCCAGCTCCACCTTCTCCTCCAGCTCCATCTCCTCCTCCAGCTCCACCTCCTCCTCCAGCTCCACCTCCTCCTCCACCACTCACCACCCACCTTGGCTCACCTTGCATCGAGCGGGCGTGGTCTGAATTATTCTTGAGGTCTAAAGGAGATTTCATCATGTCTGAGAGAGTTTACATACGAGGTTTATTTCGAGCCAAAGAAGACTTACGAGCTGATGAAAGGAAGTCTGAAAGACATCTGGTCTGAAGATAACAGAAAGTCTTACGGAAATTTAAAGAAAGTTTTATGGAAATTTCAAGGAGATTTTAAGAAATTTTAAGACATTTGTATATTGTGGTTGATTGATGTTAACCTGAAAATCTTTTACCGATGTAAATGACGTCTCGTAAAATATTTTATCACTGTAAATGATTTCTAATTGTGAAGGATTTCTCGTGGTATATTATATCTCTTTGTAAATAACTTCTTACTGTAAACGTTTTTCATATCTCCTCAGTTATTAGAAATAACTGAGGAGAAATGTAATTTCTCATTGCAATTTCTCATTCACGATTAAGACACATGTGCAACAGTTGGGTATCTTTATTGATGGAACGTTTCGCCCACACAGTAGCCTTCTTCAGTCACATACCGAGGCCGCAATAGTAATGAAATAAAGATGATGTAATCAGCCAGGCTGAGGGACTGATCACCTCAAATAATTTTTCTCCAAGGTTGATGGACTGATTACATCATCTTTATTTCATCACTGCTGTTGCCTCTGTATTTAACTGAAGAAGCCTACTGTGTAGGCGAAACGTTTCATCAGTAAAGATATCCAACTGCTGCACATGTGTCTTAATCTTCAAGTTGTCAGTATTTTATACCATTTTCAACAATTTCTAGTACTAAATTATCTCTCGCTGTAAATCACATGTCTTTGAGACTGTCATCTGTCTCGCTGTCAACTATTTCTCATTGTAAACGAGCCAGAATTTTTTTATAAGTTATTCATCACTGTCCAGTCGGCGGACGGTGAACACGATTCAAAGGCATTTTGTGCTGCCCAGTAAATAATCCACCCAAAATGTTTATTGGAATAATCACTAATGAACAATTATCTTGTTACAATAACCTTTAGAACAAAGACCTTGGCTATGTTGATTGCCTCACCAATTCAGCGTTAATAAAAAAATCCCTCAACGAAATATGTATATAACATGAATAACAACTTGTATATAACATGAATAATATGTATGTAACATTTACATAGCAGATATTTTTTTTTTAAATAATTTACTTGGAAAGATTGTTGAACTAGATTACCAAAAAGATTTTTACTTATTTATAAAAAGTAATTCACTAAAGTATTTTAAGAAATTTACACACACACACACACAAACACACACACACACACACACGGTGACCTGGTGGCTAAAGCTCTCGCTTCACGCACGGAGGGCCCGGGTTCAATTCCCGGCGGGGCGGAAACATTTCGAAGTGTTTCCTTAGACACACACACACACAACACGCCTAGTGTCTAATCGTCATGTGCCTAGGACAAAATGGTACACACACACACACATTTTTTTTTTCAACATGTCGGCCGTCTCCCACCGAGGCAGGGTGACCCAAAAAGAAAGAAAATCCCAAAAAAGAAAATACTTTCATCATCATTCAACACTTTCCCCTCACTCATACATAATCACTGTATTTGCAGAGGCGCTCAGATACGACAGCTGAGAATAATTTCCTCCCAGCTGTCACTATCCCAGACCCTTCCTTTAAAGTGCAGGCATTGTACGTCCCATTTCCAGGACTCAAGCCCAACTAAATCAATTAACTGGTTTCCCTGAATCCCTTCACAAAATATTACCCTGCTCACACACCAACAGATCGTCAGGTCCCAAAAACCATTCGTCTCCATTCACTCCTATCTAACACGCTCACACACGCTTGCTGGAAGTCCAAGCCCCTCGGCCACAAAACCTCCTGTACCCCATCCCTCCAAACTTTTCGAGGACGACCCCTACCCCGCCTTCCTTCCCCTACAGATTTATACGCTCTCCAAGTCATTCTACTTTGATCCATTCTCTCTATATGACCAAACCACCTCAACAACCCCTATTCAGCCCTCTGACTAATACTTTTAGTAACTCCACACCTCCTAATTTCCACACTCCGAATTTTCTGCATAATATTTACACCACACAATGCCCTTAGACAGGACATCTCCACTGCCTCCAGCCTCCTCCTCGCTGCAGCATTTGCAACCCATGCTTCACACCCATATAAGAGTGTTGGTACCACTATACTTTCGTACATTCCCTTCTTCGCCTCCATGGATAACGTTTTAAGTCTCCACAGATACCTCAACGCACCACTCACCTTTTTTCCTTCATCAGTTCTATGGTTAACCTCATCCTTCATAAACCCATCCGCTGACAAGTCAACTCCCAAATATCTGAAAACATTTACTTCTTCCATACTCCCTCTCTCCAATGTGATATCCAATTTTTCTTTATTTAAATCGTTTGATACCCTCATCACCTTACTCTTATTATCTATGTTCACTTTCAACTTTCTTCCTTTACACACCTTCCCAAACTCGTCCACTAACCTTTGCAACTTTTCTTTAGAATCTCCCATAATCACAGTATCATCAGCAAAAAGTAACTGTGTCAACTCCCATTTTGCATTTAATTCCCCATAATTTAATCCCACCCCTCTCCCCAACACCCTAGCATTTACTTCTTTTACAACCCAATCTATAAATATATTAAACAACCATGGTGACATTACACATCCCTGTCTAAGACCTACTTTTACCGGGAAGTAATCTCCCTCTCTCCTACACACCCTAACCTGAGCCTCACTATCCTCATAAAAACTCTTTACAGCCTTCAGTAACTTACTACTTATTCCATAAACTTGCAACATTTGCCACATTGCTCCCCTATCCACTCTATCATATGCCTTTTCTAAATCCATAAATGCAATGAAAACTTCCCTACCTTTATCTAAATACTGTTTACA
The DNA here is from genome assembly GCA_009830355.1 of Cherax destructor. Lineage (NCBI taxonomy): Eukaryota > Metazoa > Arthropoda > Malacostraca > Decapoda > Parastacidae > Cherax > Cherax destructor. The sequence goes on from WNWK01003062.1 coordinate 175,067, forward strand.
TATATGCTTCACTGTAAACACTTGATCTACACATTCCCTACCCACTCTAAAGCCTCTTTGCTCATCTGCATTCCTACTCTCAGTCTTACCTCTAATTCTTTCAATAATAACCCTGCCATACACTTTACCTGGTATACTCAGTAAACTTATTCCCATATAATTCTTACAATCTCTTTTCTCTTTTATCCCCCTTCCCTTTATTTAAAGGAACTATACATGCTCTCTGCCAATCCCTAGGTAACTTCCCCTCTTTTATACATTTATTAAACAAAAATACCAGCTGCTTTACCCCTCTTTTATTATATATATATATATATATATATATATATATATATATATATATATATATATATATATATATATATATATATATATATATATATATCTTTCGTTTCCCACCGAAGCGGGTGGCTCAAAAGGAAAAACGAAAGTTTCTCCTTATATATATATATATATATATATATATATATATATATATATATATATATATGTCGTGCCGATTAGGTAAAACTTGCGATTTTGGCTTAAATAGCAACGCTCTTCTTGCTATATAAGACAAGCGAAATTTTGTGTATGCAATAATTTCTCAAAAAGAGAGGTGAAGGTTTATAAACTAAAAGAGGAGGCAGTTAGGGTAAGATATAAACAACTATTGGAGGATAGATGGGCTAGTGAGAGTGTAGGCAATGGGGTCGAAAATGTATGGGGTAGATTTAAAAATGTAGTGTTAGAGTGTTCAGCAGAAGTTTGTGGTTACAGGCGAGTGGGTGCGGAGGGAAGAGGAGCGATTGGTGGAATGATGATGTAAAGAGAGTAGTAAGGGAGAAAAAGTTAGCATATGAGAGGTTTTTACAAAGTAGAAGTGATGCAAGGAGGGAAGAGTATATGGAGAGAAAAAGAGAGGTTAAAAGAGTGGTGAAGCAATGTAAAAAGAGAGCAGATGAGAGAGTGGGTGAGATGTTATCAGCAAATTTTGTTGAAAATAAGAAAAAGTTTTGGAATGAGATTAATAAGTTGAGGAAGCCTAGAGAACAAATGGATTTGACAGTTAAAAATAGGAGAGGAGAGTTATTAAATGGAGAGTTAGAGGTATCGGGAAGATGGAGAGAATATTTTGAGGATTTGTTAAATGTTGATGAAGACAGGGAAGCTGTGATTTCGTGTGTAGGGCAAGGAGGAATAACATCTTGTAGGAGTGTGGAAGAGCCAGTTGTGGGTGTAGGGGAAGTTCGTGAGGCAGTGGGTAGAATGAAAGGGGTAAGGCAGCTGGGATTGATGGGATAAAGATAGAAATGTTAAAAGCAGGTGGGGATAAAATTTTGGAGTGGTTGGTGCTATTATTTAATAAATGTATGGAAGAGGGTAAGGTACCTAGGGATTGGCAGAGAGCGTGTATTGTTCCTTTGTATAAAGGCAAAGGGGACAAAAGAGAGTGCAAAATTATAGGGGAATAAGTCTGTTGAGTGTACCTGGTAAAGTGTATGGTAGAGTTATTATTGAAAGAATTAAGAGTAAAACAGAAAGCAGGATAGCAGATGAACAAGGGGGCTTTAGGAAGGGTAGGGGTGTGTAGACCAAGTGTTTACAGTGAAACATATAGGTGAACAGTATTTGGATAAGGGTAAAGATGTTTTTGTGGCATTTATGGATTTGGAAAAGGCGTATGATAGGGTAGATAGGGGGCAATGTGGCAGATGTTGCAGGTGTATGGAATAGGAGGAAGGTTACTGAAAGCAGTGAAGAGTTTTTATGAGGATAGTGAGGCTCAGGTTAGAGTGTGTAGGAGGGAAGGGACTATTTCCCAGTAAAAGTGGGCCTTAGACAAGGATGTGTAATGTCACCGTGGTTGTTCAATATATTTATAGATGGGGTTGTAAGAGAAGTGAATGCGAGGGTCTTGGCAAGAGGTGTTGGGCTAAAAGATAAAGAAGCAAATACAAAGTGGGAGTTGTCACAGTTGCTTTTTGCTGATGACACTGTGCTTTTGGGAGATTCTGAAGAGAAGCTGCAGAGGTTGGTGGATGAATTTGGTAGGGTGTGTAAAAGAAGAAAATTGAAAGTGAATATAGGAAAGAGTAAGGTGATGAGGATAACAAAAGAATAGGTGACGAAAGATTGGATATCAGATTGGAGGGAGAGAGTATGGAGGAGGTGAATGTATTCAGATATTTGGGAGTGGACATGTCGCGGATGGGTCTATGAAGGATGAGGTGAATCATAGAATTGATGAGGGAAAAGGGTGAGTAGAGCACTTCGGAGTCTGTGGAGACAAAGAACCTTGTCCATGGAAGTAAAGAGGGAATGTATGAAGTATAGTTATACCAACGCTCTTATATGGGTGTGAAGCATGGGTGATGAATGTTGCAACGAGGAGAAGGCTGGAGGCAGTGGAGATGTCATGTCTGAGGTCAATGTGTGGTGTGAATATAATGCAGAGAATTCGGAGTTTGGAAATTAGGAGGAGGTGCGGATTACAAAACGATTGTCCAGAGAGCTGAGGAGGGGATGTTGAGGTGGTTTGGACATGTAGAGAGAATGGAACGAGACAGAGTGACTTCGAGAGTGTATAAATCTGTAGTGGAGGGAAGGCGGGGTAGGGGTCGGCCTAGGAAAGGTTGGAGGGAGGGGGTAAAGGAAGTTTTGTGTGCGAGGGCTTGGATTTCCAGCAAGCATGTGTGAGCGTGTTTGATAGGAGTGAATGGAGGCATATGGTTTTAATACTTGACGTGCTGTTGGAGTGTGAGCAAAGTAACATTTATGAAGGGATTCAGGAAACCGGCAGGCCGGACTTGAGTTCTGGAGATGGGAAGTACAGTGCCGGCACTCTGAAGGAGGGGTGTAAATGTTGCAGTTTTATAACTGTAGTGTAAAGCACCCTTCTGGCAAGACAGTGATGGAGTGAATGATGATGAAAGTTTTTCTTTTTCGGGCCACCCTGCCTTGGTGGAATCGGCCGATGTGTTAATAAAAAATAAAAAAATAATTTCTCAAAATCATTATGAACCTAACGAAAAAATATATTTCATTGTGTTTGTTTATTATTAAATTAATGTTAACGTATCTAAAATATATTTAGTTGGGTTAGGCTAAATTAAATTGCGCTTGTTGAAATAAGGTTAGGTAGGTTTTCAAAGTTTCTTTTGGTACAAAATTATAAATTTTTACATTAACGTAAATTAAAAAATATATCTTTAAACGTATAGGAGAAAATTTTAGAAAGGACTTAATTTTAAATGAGTTCTTGCTAATTGACCAGTTTTACCTAATCGGCACGACAATAAAAAAAAAAATATATATATATATATATATATATATATATATATATATATATATATATATATATATATATATATATATATATATATATATATATATATATATATATATATATATATATATATATATATATATATATATATGCAAAAAGATCACAGTAAAAGTTGATATCAAAATATGCAAAACAACCACTATGAAAAATAGAAGAATTCCAAGCGCTTTCGTGACTACTCACATTATCAAGGAACTATAAAAGGAAACGTCAGAAGAAGGCTTATAAAGAGGCAGAATACACCTCACAGTCACATCACACTAAGAAAGACACACCTCACAGTAGCTAACATCTCACGACTCTGTGAAGAGGAACATAAGAAAGGACCTGAAACTCTTCCCAAGAATTAAGATTAGTCCAATTTATCATTAAATTCTTCCCAAATTTTATTAATTATAAATGAATCCAATTTATATAAACCAAAAGAAATATTCATATTGGTAAATTAGACAATATGCAACTCGTCGGTTCTCTGAACCATTCATTCACAAATATTCATATTATTTTCAAAACTTCTTTTAATGAAACATGATTCTATTATATTCCTCTCAACCATGGACTTGCTTGATACAACCTTCTCAGCATTTTGAAAATCAATTGATGGTAAAGTCTCTCACATGAATAAATAGAGCATTAGAATCTTGTCCAGTTCTAATGCTATATTTATGTTGTTTTAATCTTAGTTCAAGACTTTTACCAGTTTGACCATAATAAACTTTATCGCATATTTTACAGGGAATCTTATAGACACATCCGTCAACATTTTGGGGGAATTTTTATCAAAAGTCTTTTACTGTATCAAGATTTTTAAATACAACTTTGATATTAAAATTCTTAAGAAAGAAGGCATATCAACCAAGTTTTCATGGTAAGGAGAACCAATATATTTTGGTTGAATAAGGTTGGTTGTCCCTTTTGGATTGTAAAAGTATTTCTAGCTATTTTTAAAAGATTTATCAATTATGTTTCTGGGTATTTTAAATCATTAGCTATTTCATAAATTTTAGAGATTTCTTCATCTATGAACTCTGGACTACAAATGCGTAAAGCTCTCAAAAACATTGAAGAGAAAACCGACACTTTAACTCTATCTTGATGTGAAGAGTAATAGTGTACATAGGAACAATTATTTGTAGGTTTTCTGTAAATTTTAAATTTAAAATCAATGTTACCCTTAATAATAAAAACATCTAGGAAAGGCAATGAGTTATTTACTTCAAATTCAACAGTAAAATTTATAGAATGAGCTAAGCTATTTAATTTAACAAGGAAATGGTTTATGTCTACATTCTTAGGCATAAGGCACAAAATGTCATCAACATATCTATACCACTTAGCTCTATTGGGAAGGATTGTGTTAAGCAATCTTGTTTCGAAAATTCCATATATAAATTACTAATAACAGTGAAAGAGGATTTCCCATTGCCATACCAAACTTCTGAGTGTAAAACTCATCATTAAATACAAATTTTGCATCAACAATACAAAGTTTAATAAGTTTAATGGTAGTAGGAACTGACAATGGTAAATCGTAATTAACCAGTTCTTCAGATATATATATATATATATATATATATATATATATATATATATATATATATATATATATATATATATATATATATATATATATATATATATATACATATATATATCCTAGTACTTTTCTTGGTTGTCACACTTTGAACTGTTAACCGGCCAAACCACTCATTAAAGCACCCTTTACAAATTTTACATCTTAGCATTTGAAAGAATTTTATAAGGTTATAATGTGGAAGTGTATACGATATTCATACCTGGTGTATTGTTAGCTTCTAGTTTGTTTTTTGTCCCATTGCAATTCCACGGTTTCTATTGTCAACACTATTCTGTCATTGTCCCATAAACAAGTCAGATGTGTTCACTACATTGATTTTTGCATTAGAACGGTTGAACCAACACGCTGACATCTCACCTCGCTGGTGAGATGTGATAACTGTTCACTATGGTGCCTGGATCATCTGTTTTTTCGATTTGTTTTACATAAATACGCAGTCTGGTGAATCTAATGTTTGCAAGCCACACCTTAAACAGTTATTAAGACAAAAGATGATATGTAATAATGGCGCTTGTGATCTTTTCTCTCCATTCTCTCTTTTCATTTGGGCACTTCTCTGGTGCCTCTTTTCTTTTCGTGCCCTTTCGTCATCTGCTTTGTTTGAAAGCTTAAGTGCAGTGTCATGAACTCTTGATTTCTAGCGTAAATTATCCTAATTGATATCAAGTCAGCACTTGACGACGGTCTGATGAGAACGAAAGACCTGGAACTGAGTGCACTTCCTACCATTACTTTGCTTCTTTATTATTTGGTTGTGAATATAAAATATATATATATATATATATATATATATATATATATATATATATATATATATATATATATATATATATATATATATATATATATATATATATCGTCTAGTGCTGCTAGATGCATGAAATATCGAGGGTTCGAGGCTCATCAATGCAGTTATTTGCATTAATATATATGCATTATATATGCATTAATATATATATTATAATACTATATAATACTTTCAAATAACTTACTTAAATAAAGATAAATAAAGTGTTATTTACCTTCATGTCTTGAGCGACCTGGTGCATCAGAGCCAATCCTCTTACCTGTAAACAGAATAAGTGACATTTATAAGTATTGACTTATATCTCACCATGAAATGTACAACGAATGAATATTTATTACACACACTCACACATACACATACATACATACACACACACACACACAACCACAAATAGGTGAGTACACACACACACACACACACAATATATATATATATATATATATATATATATATAGATAGATAGATAGCACGATTGCTGAACATTTACTTAAGTTATTTTTAGAATACGGCATTATGTTAGGCAAAACCCCATCTCAGGCATGAGGAAACACCCCCATGCATGAAATCACCAATGATCTCCCCCACTTTCAGAGTCTTTGGGCAGTTACTTTAGACATGGAGCTGAGATAAGCACAGACTGTCTATGCTCACCACCTTTAAATCGCTTATAGGCGCACAATTGAATGCCAGCTTTTTTATTTTTTAGTATTATGGCAATAGCTTTTCTTGCATATTTCTCTATTTAAAAAAATTAACATGATAAATCGATTATATTCGCATTTTGTATTTTACCATCTTGTGAATTAATTTTTCGCCTGTTAAAGTTGTTAATGAATTCAAAAGGTTTGTCGAAACACTGTCACAAACAATGGTTAAACAAACCATACCACGGGTGGGGTTCCCAAACTCATGGTCAGAGAGTCTCAAAATGGTTGCTTGGCAGTTTATACATGTGTATATGTGAAGTTGAAGCAACACCGATATCCAGCAACAATTTTTTCGAGAATTGTCGGCATACTCGAACGCGGCAAGTCGAAATTCAAGCCAATAATTCTACTATTCTACCGGGGAAGGGTCCAAAAAGTTCTCCATCCT